>WYDF02301230.1:0-15572 GCA_009867245.2 Adranes taylori
AAGTTTGTTGATTTTTCCTAAAATTATATTGATGCTTTGGCGGGCCGCGCAAAAAGTTGCAAAGGGCCGCAGGTTGCGTACCCCTGGTATAGAGTACCATGAGTTCTCACCACCAGATAGTACTGTCAACAAGGTGTACTACCTAGAACATTTACGTCGTTTACATGAAGCGATCCGAAGAGATGAGACTTTCTACTGGCGTTTGCGTCACTTCGTTACTTGTTCGTGATTTTTTGGCAATAAACATTACCGTTTTGATTCCACATCCTCCATTTTCGCCCGATGTGTTCTATTCTCGAAGATATGAAAGGACAACGCTTGCTGATATTCACGAGATCACGACATAATCGCTAAAGCAATTAACCGCCATATTGAAAATTGAATTTCAGGCTTGCTTCGAAGAGTTAAAAAAACCCTACTGGAAGAAGTGTACTATATCCACGGAAATTTCTTTGAAGGAGACAGTGTTAATACTGATAAATAAATAAATATTATTATTTGATCACACCTCGTATATAATAAGTTCATATAAATATATGTAATTATATGTAAATGAAAGGTGTATGAAATATTTTATTTTGAGATATTTATTGGAAAGCTTGTTTAGAGGTCCCTAAGCTGAAAAACGTGGTCATACAAATCGAATAGCGTAGGACCTATAAAAGCAGTTTCATGTAAATTCCTATCATCTCCAAAGAATTTGACTTTATTATTTGACTAATTTATGATAAATTATATTAAAACTAATTACAATTTTTTCATACTTTAGGGTAACCAGAGTTTAGGAATTATGATAATTGAAGGCAAACATGCTGAAGTCGGCCAAGGAATATTTATATCGGATATACAAGAAGGCAGCTCCGCCGAAAAGGTAATAACATTTCTTGAATAAATTTACTAACGCAACATAGACGTTTTGATATATTAAAGTGCAGTAGTGCTATGTCTTAAAAAATGTGATAAACACAAAAGCTTCTAGAACGGAGTTGACGAAGCTTTTTATAACCACGTGGCAATTTCTTATTTTGAATTGCTTATTTCAATGTGGCTTATTTGGTAAGTTCAATGTAAAAATAATTAAATGAGTTTCTCAATTTATAAAGCACCTATTGATGACTTGTGACACCCAAGTGGCTTAAAAAGGCTAGACTAGCCAGATGCGCATTTCTAGCATTAGGTGTAGCCGTCTTCAGTATCCTCTTTTCTCGATGCATTCCGTAGACTAACGACATCGATGACTGCACCATGTCTGTCCCGCTTAAACTGTTTTAAAATTTTCTATTAACGTTACATATGAGGTAGACGAAATTGACAACCCAATGGAGACGAAATTGACATGAAACAGAAAGTGTTTTATTCCCTTCAACAATGGAAACGGAATTATTTATAAGAACTTTAACAATCAAACCATCTTAATATCAGTCCTCACTTAATTCATCTCAAGTGTTAGCTTAATACGCTAAAGGAAATTATATAATAAGAATGTGTAATAGTCTAATTATATAAATTAATTCACATTCTCATTATATAATTTCCTTTCGGGGTGTTAAGCTAACACTAGAGATGAATTAAATGGGGGCGGGGGTGGGGGGTCGATATTAAGATGCTTTGATTGTTAAAGTTCTTATAAATAATTCCGTTTTGATTGTTGAAGGGTACACCTACTGTTGCGTCTCAACTGGGTTATCAATTACGTCTACATGTTAGTACTCTGTAATTGTTACAAATGTAACGTTAATAGAAAATTTGAAATTAAGCGGGCCACATATGGTGCAATCATATAAGTCGGTAGACTACGGCTACACTGTAAAAAGAGGGTACTGAAGACGGCTACACCTAATGCTAGAAATGCATCTGCTCTGTCTGGGTTTTTTAAGCTATTTGGGTGTTGCATGTCATCAATATGTACTTTATATATTGATTAACTCATCTAATTATTAATAAATAGTTGTTATTTACGTCTTAATTAGTACTATTACACATTCTCATTATATCAATGTAAAAAATTGACGAGGGCATCATTTTCCATTCTCTTTCTAAAATAATGAAATTAAATCATATTGGATACATTTCTAATCTACTTTTCGGTGGAAAAACTTGGCGAGCAGGTGGGAAAGGAAGGATTATGTCACTAGTGCCCCGTAAACACTAGTCGCTCGCTCACTCTCCTCGCTCACTCTCCTGGCGCTGTAGACCATGTAGGACCCTGACCTCTCCTACAGCAGCCGTCCATTCTTTCTTGCTTGAAGTGCAACTCCTCTAGCTCCGGTTCCACATCGTCAGAGACGATGTGCATGAACGATGTGTATGACGATGTGCATGATTCTTGGGTAATCTACCTCCTTCCATTCTTATAACATGCCTCAGGTACCGCATGCGCCTCTTTGTCGCCTGAGCAACCAAGTCAATATCACCGTAGAGCTGATATACATCTTGGTATATCAGCTCTACGTTCGAATGCGCCACTCGCCACCTTCAGCAATAGCTCTGAGGACCTTTCGCAGCACGTTTCTTTCCTACGCCTGGAGGAGATTCTTGTCATGTTTAGTGAGCGTCCACATTCATAGAGTACCACTATCCATAGAACACATCCACAGAGCACCAGTGGTCAAATTATGATGCGATACACGATGAGCTTGAGCTTTCTAGAGAGGGTTGACGATTTCAGTAGCTTATTAAAAGCATAGAAGCATCTGTTCCCTGCGGCAATTCGTCGTTTTTTCTCTGTACTGATCTCGCTGTTCTCATTCACCAGGGGCCCTAGCTACTTGAACTCTCCAACGCTCTCGTACCTTCCTGCTTCGCATTCCTTTCCTTTCCTTTTCTCTCGTGCCGACAATGAATTTTGTCTTTTCGTTGTTAATTGATGGCCCTAATCGCCTCATGCCTTTACTTATATGCAGCATCGCCCCTGTCAATGCTCTCGAGCTTCTGCCAAGAAGGACAACATGATCTTCGAAGGCCATGTACTGAATGGATCTGGTGTAGATAGTTCCTCGTGGGTTAAGCGGAATCCTTCGCATGACATGCTCCAGTCAGAGATTGAAGAGAGTCGTCGAAAGTGTATCTCCTTCTCGCAGCCCTCTTCACACCTCAAATTCCCTTTTTGCGCCCCTGTGTATTGACTCTGGCCCTAGTGCAACGTAATGTTATACACACCAGACTAATGAGCTTCTTTGGCACTCTCATCTCTTCCAATATCACATGCAGCTTGGACCTCGTGACACTATCATATGCCTCTTTGTTGTCAATTTCGAGTTGCACGTCCACATTATGCTCGTACCATTTCTCCAGAATCAGCCGCAATAACAGGATGTAGTCCAAGTTTGACCTGTTGCGCCGAAACTCACACTGGTATTCGCCTACTTCCTTCTCCGCATATGTCTCCAGCCTCCTTGCCATACCTTCGATAAGGCCTTCAAAAGAGAAATTCCACGATAGTTACTGCAAATCATATTATCATTCTTTTTGTGGATGGGATAGATCATCGCTGTGTTTCAATCTTCCGGAATGTCTTCGTTACTGAACGAATGAGAGTGTTCATACTGTCGCTCATCTCCTCCCCATCATCAATCTTGAAGGGTTCAGCTGGAATGCCATCCTCGCCTGGCGTGTGGCTATTGCGTTTAAAGAAGATCGCCTCTTCCACCTCTTTTCGAGTCACTTCTGGGACAACCCCCTCTTCACCAGCACTGTCCATCTGGGTATCACTCACCTGGTCTGCAACATTCCGCAGCACTCCGCAGCATTGAGTAGGTTTTCAAAATGTTCTACCCATCTCTCCATTATCCCGTTTACATCTCCGATCAATTTATCAATTTATTCTTACAAAATATTGTTCTTGGCTGGAAACCTTTCTTGACTCCCCTGGTTGCTAGGGAAATTCCATCAATTTCTCTGGCTCCTGGTTCCCTGATTTCCTTGGATTTCCGTGATTCACTTCCTTCCTGGTCCGCATTTCAATTTGCTCTACCCTTTATTTTTTCCACTGTGTCTTTTTCCACCTCAAAGCCTTCTTCACCTCTTACCTAGCTTCTTGGAAATTGTCAGTGCGTGCTATTGTTACCCTTCCGTGAAGCGTTTTCTCTCTAGCTACATTGCACCTGAGGACAGCTGCATGACACTCGACGTCTACCACTCTGTTCTCCTAGCAGGTTGCTTGAAGCCAACTGTTTCCCCTGCGGAGCTCTTCAGTGCGAATTGTAGCACCTTGCACTGTTGGGTCATCGTCGCACCTTGTAGTTCATGCTTCCGTCCTTTGAGCTTCTCATTAACTGTTCTCCTGTATCTTTCACTCACCTCCTCGCTCCTGCTCAGCACTTGTACAATAAGCTTCTTCGATATCAACAAGAGTACCCCACAAGACCATCATAACCACGGTAACCACAAGAGCACCTATTTATTCCGCGTTTATTTGGGTGCCAATTGTTGGCCTTGTCCTAGAGCAACGGGATCCATATTTCAGACATATATTCTTTAATGTTCTCAGGATTCAGTATAATTTAGAATGAATTGGGCCGCCTGAGCTTCTAGCTTCTAAAGTTTTTTCAAGTGCAAAAACCTATGCCTTTCTCTAGATTGCTGAGATAGATCTTTAATTTTCTTTTTGTAGTTTCATGTAGTTTGAAGAGATTTGAACAAAATGTTCTTTTGACGAAGCTTTCTATCATCAACGCGATCATACCACTTTTGTTAAGATTTCTTTTGACGAAGCTTTTCATTTTCAATGCAGAGTTCTTCATCCGTTTGCTTGAAGAAGCTTACTTCAGCAACAACACAGTCAAGTCACATCATATGTAAACATTTTAAGAAATGGTCATACCATTAATGCACTTTAAGCATGTGTTTCTTGGAAAGACATTTAAATAAATTTTCTTTAATGGGATTGGAGTATTTATAATTTTGATTAGTAGAACATTTATTATTAGTATCAATTATATGTTTACTTAAAAAAAAACTACTTCTATTTATATAGGTTAAACTCCCATTAGTAATTGCACTACATTTACAGGGACCAATTTTGACTTACAGCGTTAAGGTGTCTACAGACGTGTCAAGCATGCTTTATCAATCTGTACAAGCATGCATAATGTCCCCTCGCCATCATATGTGCAGGTATGCTTGTGAAGCGCCGTTTTTTTCTTGTACAGAAAAGAGAAATGTGACATGTGGTGTAAAAAGTGTTTAGTCAAAAGAAATTCCTAATCGTATACCAACTTATTAACTGAAATGAAAGATATATCCGCGTCATTGGCATAACTATATCAAAACGAACGAACTTAGTTGAATTAGACGAAACTCAAAAAAAATTACCAAAGTTTTAAGTTTCTATTAGAAGAAACTTATTTGAATCTTTTGTCAACTGTCACACCATCTTGAGGGAAACATTTGCATTAACACCTCATTTGGTTAACTGCAACATTACGCTTTCTCGCCACTAGAAGGAATTATATTTACATAATTCTGTTATATAATTCACTAACTTACATCATTCTTGAAACCTTATTTTATTAAGTTTCCTTTTTATTTTATTCATTCACATTGACGTGAATCCCTTCAAATCTCACTTACAACTGATATTTGCTTGGGCAGGCCAATTACACACGCTCCGTTTTACAGAGCGAAGCGTGGTCGTATAAGCATGCATTATCGAAATTTCATCAATCTTCAAGCCGCTTGTACAAAATTCTCATACAGACGCTCAATCGGATTGTTTAAGCTTGTAGTTATGTCTGTAGCCACCTTTATCGTTTTAATAGAATTCGTGTATCTAACACCATGAAACGATCTGCTGTGTGGTTGATGGTATAGTTAAAGTAGATCATATGAGTCTCTCACTTGCCAAATGGATTTACTCCATAAAATGGAGAAATGTGGTAACATGTGGAAAATTTTAATTCTAAAATTTAAATTAAGCTTGTTAAAACTCAATCAAGTTCTTTTACATTCAAATTTAAAAAAATCTAAAAGCGGAGTTATCGATTTGGTCTATGGATGAATCAGCTCATACTTCTGTTATCGGCAGCTATTAAAACTTTTAATTTAGAAAATGTCTCGAAATTACGTAGTTCTTTTTATGCACTGGTGATAATCCACAAGCGCGTAGGAGTGTAGCGCGTAGTGTACTTCTCGTGCGTCTTGTATACAATACCTCGAAGATTATATTCACTTTTGTAAGGCTGTAAGCCTGTTTAAAACATTAGAAATCATTGATGATAAAATGCAGAAATTGTTTAATTTATGTAGTTCACGGGTCCTCTCTTGAGCATTTGTTTTATGCTAATTCCATCCGAACCCGTTACTTGAGTAAAAGCGATACGCTAGGGGATGTAAAGTTTATGTCAAAATTGTTTAGTGGACTCCAGCGATGCATGGACATTCTGGATCTCCGGACCACAGTGTTTGATGGCATGACTTTAAAACTTTCATGTATCTCAGTAATACATCTATAAAAGTATACTGTCTAAAAGCAGGAAAAAGTTTATTGGTTGTTAAGATGTGATGTGCTCTTCGTGCGGTTATCAAAACAAAAGTGTAAGGCCCTTTTCTTCAATGAATAGACTGTGACTATGTTGCAGTATTGTAGACCTGCAGTGTTGGTATTGATCAGCTGGTCTCCCAGGTCGTTCTTACGGTTTTCGATTGTTTTTCTTTGTGGGTGTATTAATGATATAGTTTACATGTCAACAATATTGGGTGAACTCCGTGTGCGCAATATTAGAAACCATTATTATTATTAGAGTGCGCAAATTGCAGCGTGTGTGAGCCAAACTGGACTACTATTTAGACATGTGTCGTGTAACGCAAGGACTTCACATAGAACATTTGTGATGGCATGAATATTAAGATGCACATTTCCCTTTTATCTCATCTCTCATTTAGTATTATATCTGTAATACTTTATAAAATACAGCTTTTTAAAACTCGATTATTCTTTTATAGCATCTACAGCTTCCAATTGTAATATTCAAATAATTTTCTGAACTATAACCTTTGTTCACATCATGCAAATTACAAATAAAAGACATTTTACGATTAGCGAATAGCATGTGTTTCGCTTCTATCATGCGCGCAACGCGACTCTAGCGCTCAGCTTACTTGTAAACAGGCTACGGGGATTTCCCGCTTACTGCACCGATGTCTGTCAATCAACGCTTCGCAATTGTTGATTAAAACTTCTACACACTGGCGCTTATATCTTGTTTTTAAGTTGAGCCTTAAATAGGGTTCCTTTAGATAAAAATGAAACTCTTATAAGATCACTCTGGTATCCGTCTGTCCAGCGGTTGTTTTGTTTTTCAGAATTATTCGAATAATATTTGAATAAGAGGGATGTTTTTTAATTTTGCATCTAACTTTAACAGAAAGCAATAGTTTAAATTTCAGCCCTTTATTGTTTCTCAAAGTACTTGCCACTATTGTCGATGCACTTTTGCATTCGCTTAAACCAATTGTTAACGCACTTATTCCACTCTTCAATGGATATGCTTGAAATGGGTATTTGGAAAACATCAACTGCATCTTCAGGTGATTGAAATCGTTGACCATACTGTGCATTCTTGATAGCGAGCGAAAAATCGCTGGCATTTAAGTCAGGGCTGTACGAAGGATTATCAAGCAATTCGATATTTTGTTATTCCAGAAACTCAAATATTTAACGAGCAGTGTGAGCACTCACATTGTCATGGTGAAGAATGATCCGACACTGTGGGTTGTTTTTTTTCCGCAGAAGCTTAGAAATTATTTCTGGTAAACAAACGGTTGTGTACCAATCAGCAATTACCGACTTTGGTTGAGTTCTCCTCATCTTGAAACACCCAAATAGTAGACTGACAAATATTCTCGGGTTCACAAGAATAAATCCAAGACTCGTCACACATTTTTGGAGCGGCCTCTTTTGAAACGATTCAGACTTCTTCGACATCAACTGACACGAGCAGCCGTTTGTTCCTCAGTTAAAAGATACGGGATCGAATGAGGAACTAAGTTTTTCTCTGCCAACTTATCATCGTAAAATCTTTTGGATTGAGGTCTTTGAAAAAATTATCGCTCGGAAATGCTCTCGATTCTTTCCATGTTTCTGAATGCCTTACTAACTTTAAAAATTCATTGTGACTAAACCACTTATTGTAATTTGACGAAATTTTCATCAGATGTCAATATAATGTTGAGGTTAGTTTCGAAATCATGTTTTGTTACTTGCGCCCTCTGTGTGGCTATATGCAAAATTAAAGTGACATCCCTCGTATCTCTTGATAAAAAATAGAATATTCTAATATATAAAGCCATGATAAGAACCCTGTACAAATTGAACATCTTACTCTGATGTAATTTGATTAATTACGACTACTCTCTGGAGCCTGAGCTAAGAAAACCAAGATCTATTAAGGTGTGCCGAGTCTAGCTCTGATACTCAGATATGTGGGTACTATGTAGCATTAAATATGCCTGGTTTTTCTTGCTATGCTAATTTACATTGCTGGGTTGTGAGAGACTTGAACAAAAATGTGTGAAATGACAAAATTTTACTGCATATAGACACTTCTTTTGAACGTCTCGTGTTAAACATTGCTAGTAAGGTCGTCTTGTGTAATATATTTTAAAGAATATAAATGATGTTCATTTTATTTGTTATAAATGAATGTCCAAATATTGTTGAGACATGTATAAATTAAAAGAAATAATATCAGTTCCATACCACGCAGCAACGGTCAAAGTCACATTGATGCACATACTCTATGCAGGCGAACATCTGCGTACAAGCGATCATTAATCATAAAAATACTCAACCAAAAAAAAAATTCAACTTTGGCAATAAGCAACTTTCATAACGAATTATATAAATTATGACATGAACGATGATGCATATGTAATGATGTATCAGTTTCAATCACATTGATTTGATGCATGTAGATTTATTTTGTTTTAAGTTATTTTATTTTGTTTAAGTCATTTGTTACACGTTTCGCTTTTGTCTTCCAAGGCTGGCCTAGAAATTGGTGAAATGATATTGGCAGTCAATAAAGACACCTTATTGGGCTCCAATTATGATACGGTAAGTAACTTTTCTAGTTTTCTTTACATAATGGTAAAATAGGAATGTATTTATTCCATATTTTATTTTGTTTAAATATTTGAATGTAAGATTCTGGTTTTAAGGCCACACACGTTGAAAAGGCCACACACGAGTCTGCTTTGCTAATACGATTCTTTCTATTTAGAATAGCTAACACATATAACTTCAAACGTATTTACAGTAATCGAGAATAGAATATATTGTCACGCTTAAAATTGTGACAAAGAATTGTGTGAGCCCCAACTGGACAAATGAATTCTATTTCCAGTTAAAGTCCATCCAATTCAACCGAAATCAGAGCAATAGTTAGGTTAGGGCGCAGCCAGACTTTATAAATCATTATTTTGGGGGTTGTAGACTGTACACTTTATAATTACACAATAAAGCAGTAAAGGTGAGTTCCTTTAACCAAATTATATAATAAAATAAATATTTACTCACATTTGTATTTAAGCCATAATTTTTATGAAACAAATGAACGATAAAACAATCAATGAAATACGCGTATTTAAAATTCTCAACTCTAATAAAATTTTAACAATCCTAAGCGCTTCCTATAATTTTTTCGCTTATATATTATCGGTCGATTGTGACGCCCTCACGCGAGCGAAACTTCGAGAAGAAAGTTTATGTGTCTCACTCCTGTTTATTTAAAAACCTATTACTCAAATTATTATTTCAATGATCTCTCTCTAACATATAGAAATTAAAAACATATTCACATAGAACCTACTTTTTTTCTCTTTGCCACTAATTTCTTTTTTCGTGGAGGTAACTTTCTTTCCCGCAGCTCTCTAGAAGAAGCAAGCCGTGTGTTGCAATTATTTTGCATGTGTCTAATAAATTGCTATTTCCCTTAGATTATCTATTTAAAATATTTAAAGATCTTTACCTTTGAATCCGAAGAAGTGAACACGTCTAATATCTTTTTTGGCGTTACAATATCAACCTAATTTGAATTACCAATTTCTATTTTTAATAACAATTATTTTATGTGACAATTAAATCTTAAATTAAATAAACAATTATATTATTAGTATTATAAACTGTATAAAATATTATAATAATTTATAGTACATAACAATATTATAAACTAGATAAATAATAATATTATTTATATTCAAATTTGTTGGACATAAATGATCATATGTGTATTTCAAAATATTACAAATTAAAAAAAGAATTATTTTGAAATAATTTAGTAAAACTTCTTAAACATTTAATAATTTTCATAAAATTATTGCAACTTAAATATAATAAAAATATTATAAATTAAATAAATAACTTGATAATAATTCTTTATCAGTAATTTGATTAAAAAATCATTCGGAAATGCATTATATAAAACGACTATGTAACATAAATCTGATAACACTAAAAGAGTGGGAAGACCTTTATAAGACTTGAAATTTAAATATAGATTTGAATTTCAAGGCCCAAATAACTGAAGAAGAACAATAAATGAATGAACAAATAGGTTATGCCACAGCAGTGGAAGTGTCGACAGCGTGCAAAGAAACGAAAAACGGGAAAGCGGCTAGACCTGGAGGTATTAGTTTAACCCATGGAATTAGTTAAATACTAATTTTACAAATATCATAAATGTTTAACAAATTCCTAGTTTGTAATGACAATGTACCTGTGGTAGACTGAAACCCAGCCTACCTATATCAATCCAAAAATAAAACGTTCCAATAATACATATTATGATATGTGCTGATATTAGAATATCAGTATATGAACAGAGTACTAAATAACAGATTAGAAGCCCTTTTCCAGAACATTGAAGAGCAGAGTAGCTTTCGTGCAGGGAGATCATCTTCCGATAATATTTGCAAGCCTCAACATAAGCGAAGACTAACAACAAATCTACTAACCCATCTTTTGTTCATTGATTTGGAGAAGGTCTGCGAAAGCGTACCGATTGACCAAATGTTTGGAGTGCTTGCCCAATCGAGTCTTTAGCAAACTGACCGCCCAACCTATCTCTAAACGTTTTCCGTTGCACGGTTAAATGGGGACAACGTATTTCTGCACCCTTCGCAGTACCAAATGCACTAAAGGAATTGCTGAAACCAAATATCTGATTTTCGGTGAAAAATCAGATTTTGAGATTCGAACCAGTAGGATAATATGCTGCCAGAAACAAAAATATTTAGGAAGCTACATCATACAAGAATGAACAACTGAAAGAACTATTAAATGTCGAGTTACCCAGGTATGAACTGCAACTCAGAAGCTAAACCCAATACTCTGGTCATCAACAATGAAATTAAAAACAAAACTTAATATCTAGAGTGTGGAAGAACCTATTGCAACCTATGGATTAGAAACCAGACAACTAACAAAAAACAACTAAATGTATTAGAAATGGATTTTCTAATCAGGTATTGTAGAATGTCTAGGATGGATCACGTTCGAAATGATTTTATTAGAAACACAGTGGGGACAGTAAAGACTATCGTAGACCAAATTACAACCCGAAAGGTCATCTGTTATAGTCATGTGATGAGTATGGGTAATGAAAGATGGCCAAAGAAGATAATGGAATACATACCAGATAAGAAGAGGACTACACGAAAGGTGCTTTCTTCTCCTATCGGTGAGCTAGTAGGTCCAAATAGTACCACTGGATAAGAAAAGTGGTCTACGAAAGAGTTGAGTATTGGTGAAAGAACATCATTCATAAACTCTTTGTCTGACGAGATTTCATTTTGCCTCCCCAATTTTGATTTCTTTTTTTAATTTCGAGATTTTTGAAAACTAAAAATTTCGAGATTTAAAAAATTTTTAATTTTAAAATATTTTAAATTTAATGATTTTACCCAAAATCATCTTAAAAAATTTTAGAAATTCTAGATTTTGAAATTTTTTATAAAATTTATAAAAATGTAAAAACTCGAGTAATTTTGTACAAATTAATAGTAAAATATTTTTAAATTTTTTAAATTTGAAAAAATCTATATCCACAATTCTTATTTAGCGACTTTTTCAATTTTGAAAATTTTTTTAAAAAATTCCAGATTTTTTAAAACTACAAATTTCCAGATTTAAAAAATTTTTTTATTTTAAAAATATTTAAAATTAATGATTTTACCCAAAATCATCTTAAAAAATTTTAGAAATTCTAAATTTTGAAATTTTTTATAAAATTTATAAAAATGTAAAAAATCGAGTAATTTTGTCCAAATTAATAGCAAAATATTTTTAAATTTTTTAAATTTGAAAAAATCTTCGCCCAAAATCTAAAAAAAAATCTATATCCACAATTCTTATTTAATTTTTCAATTTCGACTTTTTCAATTTTGAATTTTTTTTAAAAATTTTCAAATTTTTGAAAACTAAAAATTTCGAGATTTAAAAAAAAATTTATTTTAAAAATATATTAAATTTAATGATTTGATGAAAGGGTTCATGAATGTTTTTAATTAGGATAGTCCTTGAATCCTTCAGAAACTTTACTTTACAATTTTCCATTTTCCTCAAAGTTAAATGGTTCTCGTTTCATGGATTTTCTGAAATAAAAGTAGATTTGAAAAAGCCATGACGCTTTTTAAGTGACAATTTCCCGAGTTTGTGTAGGTCAGTATTATTTCAAATAAGAATAATTATATGAACTACTTTTTATAATTACTTTAATCTTCTGTGTTAAAACAGAACTGCAATGGAAAATTGAAATTAATGCGAAAATATTATAATTTCGGAGTTTTTGAGGAATTCCTGTATATTACACATTAAGAAATTCTAATTATTGTTACAACTAGTTATTATGACTACTACAATTTAATATTAATGATAATAATAATTATTATTATATAATATTCGCTTGGTTGATCATGCATTGATTAAAGAATTTTATGGCACATGTTTATCAAAATTTAATAATTTATTATTAAACAATTATATTAATTGATATTAATCATTCAATAATCATTCTGTTTGATATACTGTTTATTTGTGTTGAGAGTAAATTTATTAATCAATTTGCATATTCATCGTGTGCGAAGTTCACTTAATTAATTTTTTTTGTGTATGTGTTTGGAGACTAGCCAACTGGCCCGTTACCAATTGAAATGGAAAGGGAGAGATACATAAACAGCGTTATAGCTCACCTCTTATTAAAACTTGATTCATTAGCAAACACTAGTGTTTTCCATATGTTCTCTTTAAATTATGCGCATGACAGTACGAGAACATATGTATTTATACTATATTGGTTGAGAAGATTGAGAAGATTGCTTCAAAATTAAACTTGTTTCTAATTAAAAGTGGCAATCTTTGAAATACAACATCAGGGTCGTATCATAATTGTTTAAGTGACTATATGGAGCGCAATTATCAGAAGACTTTAAAAAATGTTACATCAGTAACATACTTAAAAGAGTAGATAAAATAACTTGTTCAAAAATTTATACGAACAAATGACGAAATAGAACATTGAACGTTTCAGTGTTGGAGTCCACATTTTACTGAATTAAAACAAAGTGTTTCAAAACTCCATATATATTGTAAGTTTATACCAAAGCCTGCTGGAGGCTTCCTGAAGCCTGCTGGAAGCTGGAGGGTTTGATATAAACTTACAATATGTATGGAGTTTTTGAAACACTTTGTTTTAATTCATTTATAATAAAATACTTCTGAAGTCAGATTCTCGAAGTAGAAAATCGACATAGGTTTAGAGCAGCCATGTAGGCCCTGTATATGTAACGTTCTATATCCAGCAAATAACTGGCAACATATTTGGTTTTTGGCGACAAAAAAAAGCTTTCAACAGCGTACCTCTTTAGATGTTGGCAAAACATCAGTCAAAACTGTGACGCTGCTAACGGAGAGTCCTAGCGACTGTCACAAATGGCACAATATCTTATTATTACAGTTATATCCTTCGGAAATATATATTCTCGGGCGGCAGGTCAGTTTCACGTGAGACAGTACGTTGTATCCTGATCTTGTTGTTCCTCCGGTCCTCAGTGGCTTATTAAGGGCACGAGTAGCTACGACTACGTGAGTACATGAGATTCTAACTGTTAATTAATGAAACAGCATTAACGATTTAACAAAATAACGCCTATTGGTCATCTAGACAATATACGCAAAGATAGAAATTTTTATGCATAATTAAATGTGAATGAATAATTGTCAAATTAAATTAAATAATGCAACAATGGCGGTTAAATAAACAATAGCGATTCTATCATAAACAAATCAATATAGCGGTGCATATAAAACAGTTCAAATGTATAATAATAATTACTAAACAAAAGCAAAGCCGTGCATGTAAAGCAATTCAAATGTGCGGTAATAAAATAACAAAACAACAATAATGCGGAAAGCATGTAAAAACACTTACTAATACAACTGGAGGGTGGGGTGAATCTAAATGCACGATATGTATATTGGACAAGGCCTTAGTAGTTTTAGGAGTTCACTATATGTTAGTAACACCCCTATTAACGCAAGTGCTATTTTCGCTGAGTGATCAAAACTATCCTCGATTAAGAGTGCTATGGTTCCTTGCTCCAGTGAATGAAACCACTATGAGTTACAATAACACCCCGACTAACGCAAATGTTACTGCTGCTGAGCAACTAAAACTAATCCCGATTAATGCGAGGTAGTATTATATGCTCCAGTAAATAGATTGACGGTAAGGTAGAAGGAGAAACAAAGCTACTGAAAATACATGCGAATTATACAGCAGTGAATGGTAAATGAAGTTGCTTATCAAGCCCGTTAAAATCGCTGGCGACTATCGCTGGTTGTCGGTCTGTCCGTTGTTTCGGCTTGGCTGACTTGGCTGGTCGCTCTGCTCATTGTCTCAGTTTGGCTGACTTGGTTGGACGTTCTGCTGACTGCTGGTGGTGGTGGTCTTGTCTTCGAACTCTCAAAATTGGAACAAAATATTCCATGCAAATTCTCGCTAATTATAAACCTGAGACGAGTCGACTTTTGCTCGATCTACAGGTCTGTATGTAGCCAACACACGTCATTTGTTTCCTGATACGTTTCCACTACATTATTCTATGCAAATCTCGGTATTAATTCCACCCTATGTGGAACACACAATTCCTTTCTCTTCGGCATGACCCATGCATTATAATAGAACACAGCAGCCTGTGCAATAGCAGTAGCAGCGTGCATACATATTATTTTCATATTGTACGGTATTAAGCGGGCAGCACACGTCATACATTATAGCATGTGCCGCTAGCATATTTACATATTCTAGCATAGCCAGCGTACATACGCATACAACACTTAGCGCGTTCACACCACACGACGACAGTGAAGCATGCGACAGTCGATCTCTACTATTTAATGGTAAACACGCAATGCGTGAAACGTAAGCCTTTCATATATTTTATTTATCAAACGGTAAACAAACCACTCTTCCTCATATTTGTCGACTATGAAAAAGACTTCGACACAATAAATCAGCAGGAAATGCTAATTGCTCTGACGGAATGCAGAGTTGATCATAGATATACCGATTTAA
>WYDF02301252.1:0-15571 GCA_009867245.2 Adranes taylori
TAAAGCAACGTTTGAACTTGTAATTGTTTCTGCCAATTTTAGAACCACACGCTCGCCCAAGGTTCCTTCAGTAACTTAAGTTTCCCGTCCACTATTTTTGTTTATGTCATAAACATACCCCGTTACTGCTTCGCATCTTGTCCAAAGTTTGATTCCTCTTGCATCCAATTAATAAATATATATGTGTTTAATTTTTTTAAACTGATAGGTATAGAAAGTATGTTTGGAGTAAGGGTGGCACTTTTATTCTTGACTTCGTAAATGTGCGTTAAAGAATAGTCAAATATAGAAAAAATGTATAAAGCAACGGCGTATTCAAAAGGCACATATAAAGCAAAATATAGATATAGAAAGTATGTAAAGACCAAGGTACGTTAGTTCTTGGGGGACCTTGGGCAGATGGGAATGGTAGTGTGCGATGGTATTGTTTTCTGGCCGCGCTTCTTTGCTTAATGGCGTTCTCTATTTCTTGTGGGATTTTGTTGTGTGTGTTTTGGATCCGTGTATGAGTGGCATATGGTGTTAATTTTTCTATTGCTAACTGTATTTGATTATCGCAATCGACTGCAGCAGTATCTAGCTCGTTTTTGTTTTGAATGTTTGTTTTATGAATGTTTAATGTTTTTTTGAAAATATCGTATTTTATTGTTGTTCTGTTTTGTGTGTTTGTGATAGAGTTGTCCAAGGTCATAATCATCGGTAGGAGATCAGAACTTATTTCGTCTACCGTGTATGTATTTGTGTTTTGCGTTATATTTTTCAATAATAATATGTCTACTATGTCTGAAGTGTTATGAGCTTTACTGTAGTGTAGTGGTTGTAGTGGTGATGCGATTGCAATCCGTCTATTTTCACAATACGCGTGTAGTGTTTCGCCATTTGTGTTTCGTTTTCTGGACAGTCTGGTTCTTTTGCATTAAAGTCTCCAGCGGCTATGGTTGTATATTTTCATGAAGCATTATGTCTAAGTTTTTTTCTAGGAGTGTTTTTTGTGGGCTGTAGACCGCGTTGAGTTTTATGTCACCAGTAGATGTACATATAGTTCGGAATATTGAATTTAATGTTTGGTTTCAGATGTGTCTCGTTTATTAGTGCGATGTCTATGTTGTGTTTTTTGATAAACATTTCAAGTTCTGTCTTTTTGTTACGAACGCTATTAGCATTCCAGAATATGTTGTTAAATTTTTCTTTTGTATTCATTGTTTTTTATACAATGCGTACAGTACCATAGTGTGCTGGACGAACTCCAGAGCCTGTTCATTGGAGCCTGTTCGTTTGAATCTACGAAAGTTGTGTAGAGCTTTTCCAGTATTACGGAGAACTCATCCTTACTACTTGGTGGATTGTTTGTTTTGGGAGGTTCAGGATTTGATCTTGGTGTGCTTTGTTTGGCTTGGTTGTTTTGTGATTTTTGGTTGGTTTGTGCTGTGAGATTGTTTTGTGTTGTTTGGTGGTTTTGTGTTGTTTGTTTGTTTCGTTTGTATTCTGTGATGTGTCTGTAGAGTACTTGGTTTTTTGTGGTGTTTTGTTGGTGTGTGATTTGTTGTTATGGTCTGGTTTCTTGTGTTTGTGTGTTTTCTTTTGGTTCTCTGATTTGGGGTTTGAAGTGAGATTGCCGTATCCAGCAGCTTGGGCTGGTGGATATGTGCTCCTCACCACAATTCGCGCATTATGATGGTTCTGTTATGGCCTTAGGACATTCGTGAATCGAGTGGGAGCTAGCGCATTTCATGCATTTTTATTCTGCATGGCAGTTATGTAGTCATGGCCACACATTTGGCACCTACGACACTGGCCAAGGTCGTTTGGAAAACGCTTGGCTTCCACTCTAACACTGAGTCCACGGCAGTGTTTCAGGTCAAAGATGGATTTAAATTTTCAGTCGAGTTTTACCATGACCATGGGTAGACGTTTATTGTCTGGTATTGTAAAACGCAGGACCTGCATTGACTCGAAGTGTTGAGCTCGGAGGTCATCCGCGATCTCAGTCTCTGTTATTTCAGGACTGATGCCCCGGATGACAACCTTCATTGAACGCTCGCTTTGGAGTTGGTATGTATGGAAGGGGTGTTTCTAGATTCCCGGAGTTTGAACAACTTTCTGTTGTCCGTCTCTATTTCTGGTGTGATTTGGATGCCCTCTGTTTTGTTTGTTGCTTTTTGTGTATTTGTTGTTTTTTTGTCTTTGAGTGTGTTTCGAATTAGAGCAAGCCATTGGGCCTTGTCTCTCGGGACGATTGGAGGGATTTTTTGCTATTTTGGGGGTTGGGGAACTGTGGTGTTGAGGGATTTTTGAGCAGTTTTTTTTTGTTGGGTAGGAAGTTTGTTTTTGAGGATATGTGTTGGATAGGAATTTCGATTTTGATGTTGTGGTTGTTGGTGATAGCCGCCTTTGCGTGTTTTGTGTGCTTGAGTGCGGACCCCATGTTGAGTAGTTGCTGATGCCAGATTTTTAAAATAGTGAATTCAGCCCTAATTCTGTCTAGATGATTGATTCGGTGTTTTCGCTGTCTATTTTTGTGTGTGTGTTATTGTAATATCAGTTGAATTTAATTTGGTTCTGTCTGTTGAATTTACTGTGGCCCTGCCTAATGGACAGTAGTTACTTACTACCACTTAGTACTTTTGGGCTCTATACAGAAACCCCGTCTGATGCCACTGGACTACCCAAGAAGTAAAGTGCGGTGTAAAGTACTGTATCTAAACTACTAAACTAGCTAATCGTATTGATCGATTTCTTTGTATCTTTCGCACGCTCTATAGACTGCAAAATTTTACGTCCGCTTCGCCGGCAGGCTAATAGGAGGGTGTGTCTTGTGTGCCCATTATTATTAGAAGCTTAGAAATTCGCTCTTTTACAGAAGACAAAGCTCACACATTGCACACAACTGTGTTAAACAGTGGACCCTACCACACACATGCACATGCATCTCCCACTTTATTATAACAATAAACATTCATACTACGTATGGTTATACGAGGACTATAATCTATATCTTTCAGATTCATGTGGTCATCTATATTACTATCGTGCTCCCACATACACATGAAAACTACGCCATATATTATTATAAACTCTCTACGTCGCATGGAATGCTTATAAACAATCGTACACTCTCTCTTTATTATTCAAACGACAACATTACCTCTCTTGTACACGAGCGAACTGTTTATCTAACTGACAATATGTTTTAATATTTACGTTCTTAATTCGGAAGAAAAAAATATTTAATTACTATAAATGCATTTAATTTACAGCTGTTTATTATATTGGAACGCATCTTGGTATAATATTCTTATTATTTATTTATAAATGCGTTTTTAATAATATAATCTTTTATTTAAAATATGGCAAGGTAGAACATTTAATAATGTTCGCTTTTTATCTATGCAAGATGACGCGTTTTAAGTTTTTCGTATAGAGAAACAGCCAGACATATATTCTTTTATGCAGTCTTTTTGTTATAAGATTGGCAACTCAGAATGAGTACATCTATTTATTTTATTCAGTCAAAGAATGTACGAGATGTTATTTTTATAGTAATAGCACTCTGTTATATAAAGTTTAAATAGTTGGTTAAATCAAACAAAAAGAAGTCTTCCAATGTGGCATTAGTGCTAAATTTTGAGAAGTTCAATGGAGATAACTTCCGAATATGGGAAATGCAGATATCTGAAATTCTTCGTGTTCATATAACTTTACGTCAATTATAGAGGGCACAGACTTACGTTCGATAGAAAGTGGTAAACCACAGGACGACTGGGATTCTAGAAATGGGAGTGCTTTTCTCGCTATTCTCGGGTTAATTAATAGTAGTCAATTAGATTTTGTAACCTCTCATGACACATCTGCAATGATATGGAAAAGCCTATTAGCTACATATGAACGTAAAGATGCGACGGCTCAAATTAACGCAGTCAGTGCATTTAATTCGTATGTGTACGATGGAGCCCCCATGGCTCAGCATATTACGAAAGTTGAACATTTGGTGCATCAATGTAAACTAATTAGTGATACTATTCCTGAAGTGCATATAATGCATGTAAAACTTATTTCAAAGGAACCATAATGCTATCAGATTGCTGTTTCAAAATTTGAAATTATAGAGAGTGATACAAAACGCAATATAGAAACGTTAAACGGTATGCTTTTACAGCAAGAATTAAAAATGCAGATAGCAATGATAGTCGGCTTGCCCAAGTAATGGAAAATAAACTGCATATCCAGAGTCCGAAACAAAAACTAAAACCTAAAAATAAGAAGGTTACATGCTTTAATTGCCATACAGAGGGCCACTATGCTCGAGACTGCGAATCACAGAGGTTACATAAAAATGTTGAATCTTCTGTTCTGGGAACTTTTTCCAAAAAAAAACAAAGGTTGTTTTAAATAACAGGTGAAATTAAATCTCCTAACCGATGGCTGGCTGGTGGTGGTGCGTCGTCGTGGTGGTGCATGACATTTGATAAGTCGTTATTCGAGAAGTGTACACCGCTGCACACGACACTTTATACGGCAGACAATAGTGACCTGAAATGGCAAATGGATACGGGTAAACTACTGAGTGTCCTGCAAAGAAATTTATTAGTATTGAAGCTGCAGAAAGCCATGGAGCTGTTTTAAGAATGAAAGATAATTATATGAATTTCTATCAGGACATTGAGCTTGCGCTAATTCTAGAACAGTCAGAAAATAATTTGTACGATGTCTTGAAACATAAGTTAGTATTCAACATTGGAATGAACAGTTAAGACATGTATCAGTAAATAAGTTGTGTGAATTGTTAGAAGCAGTCTGCATTCCGGGAATAAAAGTAATCCCAGCGAACAATTATATTGAAGCTTATCAGTATGGAAAGATGGCCAAAATTAATTTAGATTTAAGTGCATCCAAAAGTGAGTATAAACTTGGAGAAATATTTATGCTGCTGCCAATGGAGCAATGACAACTAAATCATATAGTGGTAATAGATATTTTGTTATTTTTAAAAACGCAGCAACATGTTGATATGTGTACTTAACGACTTCAGTAAATATGTAACGTAAATGGTATTGATCATCAATTCAGTGCAACACATACTCAACAACAGGTGGGAGCCGCTCAATGAGAAAATAGAACGATTGTGGAGTCTGCTATATCTATGTTATCAGCGAAGGAACTACCAGAAAAATTGTGGGTTGAAGCAATATGATGTGCTGTCTACATATTAAATAGAACACCGTGCGTGAAGTCTTCTAAATCATTGCCGTTTGAAGAACGGTTTGGGAGAAAGCCGGATTTGTCGCATATTCGTGTCTTTATCAGTACCGCATTTGAATACGTTCCTGAAATATGCAGGACAAAATGGCAAGCCACGTCAAAGAAGAAGATTTTAATTGGCCATGACAGCGAATCTAATAACTATAGGCTGCTTGATATGATACGTACGCTGTTATCTTATATTTTTTTGAATTGAGGATTAGAACTGATTGTTCAAAGTGACCAATTAATTTCTTGAGCATGCACCTGAGACCGAGACGAACCGAATTACAATTGAACTTATTCGCGCATAGTAAGGCAGAATGCGAGCATTACTACAAATGAATAGGAATGTTTGAATACAACACTCAATGCATATGTCAAATTATTATTAGAAAACAATATTTGTTATAAATATAATTTTATACAAATATTGTAACAGACTAAGTGACTCCAAAACTTAATAAAACTATCAAAATCAATCCCATAACTTTCTATAATTCCATACCTTTCTAATATATATCCAAAAGGTAATAAGTGCCTTACTCGGTATATAAAAAAAATTAAAATATGTAATGGTATGAAAGAATGGGGGAGAGATTGTAGAAAAGATGAGTTTACGCTAAATGCAGGAAAGATTGAATGTTTGAAAAATGTAAAATATTTAGAGTACATAATGAATAGAAATAGAGTTGGTCAAAATGGTGGTTCAGAAAGCGTCCAAATGGTGGTTAAGAAAGCGAAATTGGTAGTGGAAATAATGGTTTCTGTATGGAAGAAATAGTTTGGGGATTCACTAGAGTTGAGGATGGTGATGCTAAAAGTATGTGTAAACAGAGTAAGGGGCGGAAGTTTGGGTTGCAAAAAAGAGAAAGGAAATATAAGTAGTGGAGTTTGTGGAATCGTCAATACCGAGGAATTTCGTATTGCAGGAGTTGAATGTTGGAGTGTACAGAATAAAGAAAATGATAAAGTCTAAAAGATAAGTGATGATGAATAATGAGGAGAGAATTGTAAAGAAGCACGTGGAAGTGTACGTGGTTAGTGATAGAGGAAAAATGTATACAAGGTGCATATAATCAATGGAAGAATTGCATGACAAAATTATAAATCATAGGTATTGTAAAACGGAGGTGAAACAAACTATACGGTATTACATCTGGATCTGGAGATCAAAACTCAATCGAGAATTATAACGCACTACTACCTCCAAAATTGCATCTGGTATCTGTTTTGCTTAGAAATCATCATAAGAAAGGTACGAATGAATGATGCGAATACTGTAAACATGAAAATTGAAGGGAGTTTGCCAAATTATATCAATTATAAGGTATAGATATAAGGTAACGAGTATAGATAAAAAGATAATGATAGCAAGGTTAAGGTGCGGGGTCAAGGAAAGGTGAGACATGTGTTGGTTGAATAATATATAAGGAAGTTGTAGAATATGTGATAAACATGATGAATCATGGGAGCATGGGTTAATAAATGCAAAGCAATGGCGTGATCAAATGAATAGGGAATGTATGTAGCTAATTGGATGATGTGCATGGGACATGTGGTAGAGAATACGGTTATAATGGAGAAAATTATAGCCGAGATTTACACGACGATAGCAGGAATTGAGATCCTGGTATGGGTTTTTGTTATATATATATATGTTATTTTCTGTTTTGGTTTTATATTATGCCTTTTGTGTTTGGTCGTAATTTGCTAGGTAGAATTTGTAAGTTCTTTATAAGTTGATACCAATAAAATTTTATTATAAAAAGTTTATATGTCTTGTATATTCGGTATTTCGTTAAGACTTCTTACTTTTCAAATTTTCTAATTGATATGATTCCAAATGTAATTTAATTATTTATTTCATATTTTAGGACATACCCAAAAGCAAAGATATTGAGAGCTCTGAGGAAAAACCATCCACCGATCGAATTCAATGGGGCAATGGAGTTGATTTTTTGATGTCATGTATAGCGCTCTCCGTAGGATTAGGAAATTTATGGCGATTTCCTTTCACAGCTTATAATAATGGCGGTGGTGCATTTCTTATTCCTTACATTATTGTTCTAGTTCTTGTTGGAAGGCCCATTTATTTTTTAGAAATGTCAATTGGTCAATTTTGTAATAGAGGAAATATCAAAGCATTTACTAATTTAGCGCCCGCTTTTAAAGGTAATACTAAACTTTGGGTATTATATATTTGGTATGAAATACGATCATTATTAAAAACGTGGAATTAATTAGTTTTTGGAATATGATTTACAAAATTTTTGAAATTAAATAGATTGCAAATTAAAGCAATCGAAAATGACAACCAGGACGGCGCACTTCTTTGAGATATCAAGAAAAGTGCCAAGGCTACAAGCGTAGCATAACAAAAGGAACTTCTACAAATCTTTAAAAAAAGTTTCGCGCGTCAAATTTGTTTGAAAAATATGAGTTTGCTTCATAATTGATTGATAGTGTTTTTACTGACTCGGAAAGTATTATTGTAGTAATATTAGAATACCCTAATTTGGCATTTACATTTCACATTTCAATTTAAGTATTCACAACATTTAAATTCAGAAAACAACAATATCTTTCTACATATACAACTTTTATTTTCGTTTTACCCCCCAAAACTATCTACTGGTACCAATATATTTGAAATCAAAAAGTCTTAACCATTCAATTAATTAATTAATGGTGAAGTAGAGTCTTTGCATTTAGTCTAATATTAATTTATTTCACTATTCCTACTTTCACATCTTATTGTGCCAAACAGAGTTCCCATTTTTCAAAAAAATGGTCTTTCATCATCATTTCATTCTATTATACGTACAGCCTTTATTCTTTTATCATGTTTCAGATTTTCTACATTGCTCTTCTACTTAATATCATTAATAATACCACTTATTTCTATTATCTTCTAATGTGATCTGTCTAACAATTATTTTATCATGTCATATGCTTTTGTTCTAATACTAATTATACATTCTTACACAATCGCTTGCTCAACTCATGCGCTCCTGTCAAATACACTTTTTTAAGCAGTTGGTGACCCTTATCCATGCATCAAAATTAAGCTCTCAAAATTATCTTATCCATGCACTCAAAATTAAGTTTTTTTTAAATTTCTTACCCAACAGAATATACCTTGAACACTTATGCAACACAATCTCACCAGGTGTAGACCTATCAACGCCTATAATTCTTTTCTATCATCCTACTTCCACTCTCTCTCTCTCTTTCTTTCTCTCTCTCATCTCTGTCCCATACCGCACATACTTTGGCCCCATATATCATTGTACTTCTAACATACACATCTAGAATCCTAGTACTCACTTTTACAGCTAGTCAAACTTTCCTATATCTTATTCTTTTCATAGCTTATCTAGGAGTCTTTGTCATCTTTTCAACATGTTTTTTACACGATCCAGTTTGTATCTTAAATATCTATACCTTTTTCTCATAAGTATCCATTTCAGTGGCGGCTCGTGAAAATTTTGAGTAAGTGTTCACTGTACTATAATAGTTTAAAAAATTAAAAAGTAGTTTATATTAGATATTTATTTAATATTGGATTGGAACTATTGTTCTGTTACGCGATAGACGAATTTGTCTAAATAATTACGCATTTCAGTTTTTGTTTGATTTTCAAATCTGGTTGATGTGGTCTTTAACGTTTTTTTATTTTCAGTTTGTCTTCATAAGATAAATTTTTATTCACAATATTTTGAACTTAATTCATTATAATTTAATTTAAAAATACTTTATCTCAAAGTTTCCAAAATATTAATTAAAAAAATAGTCCGATACTCAGATTTATTATTATTTATTATTATGACTTTTTATTATAAGCGAATTAATTACCTATAAAGAGAAGTACATCAGAAGAATATTAAAACGAAACTCTATGAGTGCACAGTCCACGTATACAGCACGCTTACAAATAAATTGTGCTCTTTTCTTCATATAAAATTGCTTGTTATATTAGACTAATTGCAAAACTTCAGATTTTGCGTCTAAACAGAAGTGCACACATTTTTCGTGATAGCTATGCTAGTAATATGTTATACATGTAGCGTTTTATTATTCTCTCGCCAGTCAGCTACGTAGCTAGAGTTCTAATAGAAAAAGACACTATGAAAATTTAAAACATTTTAAATTAATATTTTTTTTATTTGTTTTTTATTTGATATAGGTGTTCACATGCACATATGCACTTATGCACCAGCTGCCACTGATCAATTCAATTATCACGCCCTCTTTTTACACATCTTTTTTGTCTTTCTTTCATTTATGGTCATACCAATGCCCTCTTAGTCATTTAGCTGTATACTATCCATATTCTTTCCATAATTTCTTCCCTCCTATTGGCCATACATAGAAAATCGTTTTCGTATCTCAACGACTGTATTCTACCACGACGTTTCACCAATAACTCCTTAAATTCCTACAAATATGGATGAATTCGCACTAAATCCAACCAAAACTTTACAAATTCCCACAAATATACGCGAATTCATCCTAAATAAATACACAGTCTTTCGCGTAACCGAATAACTATATATCCTACCACTCTATAATGTTTAACAAAACTGGAAGGAACAAATTCCTTCCAATATATGTGAATTCAACCAAAATTCACCCAATGTATTAGATCAGTCGATCAAGTAGTTAATGAATAATAAACCAATTAATAACAAGCCCTATTTATTAAAAATACGTGACTCGCCATGCCGAGGCTTCACCTGACCTTCAGCAGTCTATGACATATGTCACGGCAACATGCCTTATTGTCACGTTTACTATAAAACGTGACAATAAGGCGTGAATCTAAAACTTGTTTTACAACATCGTTATGTTCTTGCTCATTAGATGGCGCAATGATGATATCGTCAAAATACAAGTAGACGCCGCGAATATCCTCAAAAACTTCTGACATTTTCCTCATAAATACTTGAGGGGCAGAAGAGATACCGCCTGCACGACAGCCTTAAATAAATTTAATTTTATGCTATCATTAAGTCCTAACAACTGTACCAAACTATTCGAATTTACAAGAACTAACTCAATTTGTTCACATGCTTCCTTAACCGAACCATTTAACTTTATACTACCCTCTGGTTTAAATTTAAAATTGCCATAAGAGACTTGCCATATGTTCATTTTGATTAAATTATTTTCTACATTTCCAAAAATATTCTTTAAGCAATATAGTGGTAAAATACTCACTTCAACGCCTATATCTAGCTTATAATTAATATTATGTCCTTCAACATTTACTTCTTTTGTCCACCCTGGAGCAACTCTCAATTTCTCTATCGTACCAATAACAAATTCCTCCTCACTGGCTTCACTATCTCTTTCCTCTTATCTCACTTCATTTACATTTTTGTTAGCATGTTTCAAATTTGATTGACACATTCTCCCAAAATAATTTTTTTTATTTTTCCGATCAATTACCATTTCCTCTTGTTTTTACTGCATTAATATACACTAAATTTTCACTTTCTACTGCTTGTATTTGCATTTTGCTCGCTTCTGCTACTTTACAACATTTGATTGCATTGTCCTCATCTAGGCTTTCTTCTCTTAACATTTTCTCTTGCACATTCTTATCGCATATTCCGGGTACTATTCTATCTCTGATCATTTCATTTTTACTCGCAAACTCTTTGTTCCTTCTTAAGTTTGCCAAAAACTCCTTTGAATATAGGTAAATTTACCTCAAATTTACACAAAATTCTTAATATATACAAAATCGTTAACATAGCTCAATGTCTGTATCCCATCTCACTCTAAATTCACCTAAAACTCCATAAATTCCCCCAAATATAAGGAAATTTACCCTAAATTTAGCCAAATTTCAAATACATACAGAATCGTTCGCGTAACCCAGTGACTCTATATCCTGCTCTCTTTAAGTTTACCAAAAACTCTTTAAGTCCTCCTAGCACAGGTGAATTTACCCTAAATTCACTCAAAATTCCTAATACGTGTACAATGTTCACATAGATTAACCTCAATGACTATATCTCACCACTCCCTATGTTCACCAAAATCTCTCTAAATTTCTCCAAATATAGTTAATTTCACTCTAAATTTACCAAAATAAGGATGAGTAGTTGGATCAAATATTGTGGAATTCACTTTAAATTCACAAATAGTTTTAACGTGTCCAAAATCGTTTGCATAGCTCAATCTCTGTATATCGTCTCACTCTAAATTCCCTTAAAACTCCATAAATTCCTCCAAATTTAAGAGAATTTACTCTAAATTTAGCCCAATTCCAAATACGTACAAAATCTAGTAGGTCAAGTAGGTCAATGTCTGTATTCCATCACTTCGCAAAATCCCTCAAAATTTTATAAATTTCCCCAAATATAGGCGAATTCACCCTACATTTATCCGAATTCCAAATACAAAATCGTTTGCGTATCCCAATGACTATTCATCTTGCATTCCCTACGTTTATCAAAAACTCCCTAAAGTCCTTCCAGTAAATGTGAATTTACCCTAACGTCGCTCAATCTTCCTAATACATACATACAAAATCGTTCGTGTAACTCAATGCTTATAACCCATTACTCCATAAATTCAGCAAAAACTCCATAAATTCCCCCAAATATAGGTGAAGTCACCTTAAATTTATCCGAATTAGAAATACATACAAAATCGTTCACGTAACTCAAAGGGTATATATCCTGTCCCTCCCTAAGTTTACCAAAATACTCCTTAAATTCCTACCAATATAGGTGAATTCAACCAAAATTCTCCCAAAATTCCTAATATATACAAAATCGTTCGCGTAGCTCAATGTCTATGTGTCATCAATCCCTAAGTTCACAAAAAAATCTTAAAATTCTCCCAAATATTGGTGAATTCACACTAAATTTACCCAAATATGGTTGAATATTCGGGTCAAATATAAGTGAATTTCCTGAGAACTCACCCAAAATTCTAATGCATACAAAATTTTGCGTAGGTCAATTCCTATATCCCGTAGGCGGCTCTAGGAGGGTGGACAGGAGCCATACTCCATACCCCTTTGGAATGGTTATTTAATGCTAAACATTTGCTAAACATTTGTTAATGTTAAAGATAGTATAAATGAAACATAGTTGTAAGTTACCCCCCCTCCCCTCCCCCTTCTTCATGGTGCCTGGAGCCGCTCAAGCATCCCATCTCTCCCTATTTCCAAGTACATACAAAAAAAATTACATAATCTAAGGACTATACGTCCTGCCCCTCCCTAAGTTTAGGAAAAACTCCAAACATTTTTCAAATATAGGTGAATTCATCCTAAAGTTACTCAAAGTTCCGAATACATACAAAATCATTCACGTAGCTCAATGGCTTTATCCCATTACTCTCTAAATTCAGCCCAAATTCAGCCCCTCATATGGTGAATTCAATCTATCACTCTCTAAGTTTACCAAAACTCTCTAAATTTACCCAAACATGGGTGAATTCATCCTAAACTGATACAAATATATTTGAGTATTATAATATTGATTAATTCTCTCTAAATTCACTCAAAATTCCTAATGTATACAAAATCGTTTGCATAGCTCAATTACTAAATCCAAACACTCCATAAATTTACCCCCAACCACTCTCCAGATTTTATCTAGTTTACTTAATTATATAGAACTTTAGATTGCATGGTATCATCGCAAAGTGTGTCTTTATTTGTTTATAATGTTTTCACTCATTTCTAATATATTTTAATTAATTTTAGGAATAGGTTATATTCAACTTTTGGGTGCAGTTATGATAGGAACATATTATTCTTCCGTATTGGCGACAACTATATTCTATTTTATATCTTCTTTCACAAATGAGCTTCCATGGACAAAATGCGATCCCAAATGGGATGAAGAATACAATATAACTTGTATCTCATCGTCCACCTCGGAACATGGAGCGTTAAAAGGAAATGAACAAAGTTCATCTGAATTGTGGTACAGGTATAAGCACTTTCTGAATATGTTTGCCGCATAAACTATACGTTTCTACATCAGTTACTACATGCTGATATAAATGTGTTGATTTGGTTCATATCAACACATTTATATCAACGAAGCTGTCCCAAGTACGGGATTCGGGGGATTAATGGGTAGGTGATGTTTAGGTCACGCATACTATTGTGCAAATTGAATTTACGAGTTATGAGGTGACAGTCAAAATTAATAGGTTCAACTTTTGTTTTATTCCAGATATAACAAAACGTTGGACTGACAGTATATGAAAGATGGGGTGGCAATTACGTCCACGAATTTTTAGCCCTAGCTATCATCAAAGGATACCAGGCGGATTTTAGTTTTTACAAATAGTTATGTGTGTGGTTACGGTGTTCTAGTGTTTAATTCTATTTGCTACTGTTTTGATTTTTTGTGTCTTTATAACTAGTACGATTATTTAACATTTTCGTCATCTTTCTTTAACCACGTGGCATATATCCGTGGAGTTTAATTCTTTTCAAAAACAATTATTCATGGTGCGTCGACTACCCTTCGCGAAATTTTGTTATCTTATTGCCTCCTTTCCTTTAACCGATCCTTTTATCCACACTTGCCATGAGCGGCTCCATGGAGAATGAAAGGAGGGGGTCATCCTAACTTACAACTCTGTTTAATTGATACTATATTTAACATTAACCAATGTTTAGAATAAACAACCGTTCCCCCCCTTCCTTGGGTCCGCCCATGAGTTAATTACATTCCATTTAGCGATTATGGTGGTAGTTTACAATTTTCTTCCCGTGCGTAATAGTGGTTTCTTGTAACAAGATTAGTGTTTGCTGCTTTCTGTATCAGTGTAAATTATATAATTTCCATCTTTTCCGTGTTTACTGAAATTTTCAATGTTATACTGTAGTCTCCAATTATTCGGTGAGATCCTCGCCCCGCTTTTTTTGGTGGTCTGAAGACCTGGCGGGTAATCGGGAGGCTCAGTTTCAATTGCCGAGTGGGGTAATTTTTTTAATGAAACAAATTATTATATTAATTTTAATCATCATATTAATTATACTGAGTGAACCATCACTCATGAAATAAATCAGATATTTATCATGTTTGCCTACAAAGGCGTCAAAACAGAAATTAATATAAATATGAGAACAAAACTAGACTAGTGGTGACACCTGCCTGATAACGCGAAAACCATGTGCTAACGGTAATGTTGGTAGCCACATACTTGTTTATAAGTTACGCATCGTAGATAAATAATACATATAGAATTTGTTTGTTTTTTGAAATCCTCACCTCGATTAGTTTTCTGAACACCTGACCGGCAATCGGCAGGCTCGGGTTCCATTCGCGAATTGGGTAATTTTTTCTATGGTACAAGTAATTATATTAATTTCAATCATTATATTTTAAACAGAGTGAGCGAAATATGTCGTTTATATCTGTTATGAAATATGTTATTTAAATTTGTTAATTTTTGGTAGTGGATCTGAGATAACTTGTGATGATGTTACATTGTTGGTAGATAAATTAAATCAAATTAAAACTAATTCGATTTATTTACAAATATTTCCATTAATATAATTCATGTTTGCGCATGACAATTAAAAAATGAAGGATTTGAATTAATATTGAAAAAACTAGCAATGATCAATACTCAACATTTGTCATCTATATGTCTATCTAATAATCTCTAATCACAATATTATATATTCGTATTGTATAATGTTTAATCTAACTAACATCATTGATGTTAGTTAGACTTTAATTTTGCTAAGACAGCACACTTTAGGTATTGTTTATAACTCATACACCAAATATTAAAGAACTTCGGAATTTTGTTTTAGCACCTTGATTAGTGTATTTTTATTACAACTGTTTTCATAAGTTTGTTCACACATTTAAACAATCGCGTGTATTTTTAAATAAAACTTTTATTATAATTTAATATACAATTATTCCTCGATAGTATACCACACCGTCGCCCTGGCCGTAAAAAAAATGGTTGCAATATGTATGCGAAAAATTTTTCAGTATGATCAATCAACCAACTTAAAAACTTCCATTCTTTATTCACGACCGCCCTATTCTTGTGAATTTCAGTAGCCTGATTCTCTACTTCCATTAGCAAATTAGAATCTTTACCATCAAATTTATGTTTCCTTTCCGTTTTAAAATTACATTCCGGTAGAAATTAAATGTTTACAAGCGTCAAGTATACTGTATGTAATCTAAATGTTAATTCTAAGGGATTATCCCCAAAGGAATAGACAGAACACCTCTTTAGCAATAGTCGCCAGTGGCGTAACTATACCGTTCGAGGCCCGTGGCAAATTCATCGGATGGGCCCCCTCCCCCCAATATAAAGAAGC
>WYDF02301262.1:0-15570 GCA_009867245.2 Adranes taylori
AATCCTTGAAAGTTTGTGGTCTGAATCTAGAAAATCCATGTTTTTCCCATGGTCAATTATATGTGGCATATTCACGGGTCGGCAGACCATCTGCGTTATTTGTTCTTGCGCCTGATAATAAAACAAAAAATGTCGTCTATCACAAGGTGTTTCACTGAAGAGTGCAACCCATGCCACAAAATACATGGACAATAAAGAATCATTAAAATACTTGATTTTTTTTATTTATATTTATTATCCTAAAAAAAATTGAACTTAATAAAATCCAAAATCTGCTCATTTATTGCCTCTAAGGTGGAACAAAGTTCGCCGGGTCAGCTAGTTCCTCATAAAACTTCAGCGCTCTTTCGTGTGGGATAGGCCCCGATATAGATGTACCTTTGTCCCTTTGCACCCGAAACCACTAATACAATGCTTCGCTTACTTTTTCGTATACGGGACGTTTCATGGTTTTTCTTACCTTAATGTATTCTGTACACATCCTTTATAAACACCACGATTCAATCTCACATTTTTTGTTCCTCCAACCGAGCACTGTATGCCGCTCAACATTTAATTCTAACGCTATTTTATTCACGTTTTCACCTTTTTCTACTCTTTTCAAAGCATCTAACTTCAGTTCCATTGAAACCGACACTTGCTTCCTTCTTTTTTTTTCTCTCTGACGACATGTTTCTAATCTACTCGTATAAACTACGTAACTAAATAATCACCTCAAGGAAACGTCAAAACACAACTGATCACTTTCACCATCAATGCTAAACTGAGCGGACACAAGAAAAGAAAAAGAAGGTTAAGAAATGCAACGAACGGCCAGCAGATGGATAAGTTGTACATACGTATTCAGCGCTATACATCTATATATACGTATAAACAAGACCTGCCGCCGAGTTACACGCGCGCAATTTGTCGTTGACATCTTGTCGAGTTAGACGGACTGTCGAGTCACCGGGAGTCGAGATAGTGAGGTTTTACTGTACATGAAAAAATTTAGATCCATTGCTATGCATTCCTGGTGCATTTCATATTAGTTGGGGTACTGTGCAATGCATTTCTTTACAACTGCGTCAACGACCTCTGCAGTAATTGTTGATAATTTTCATAATGCTTTCTACGCCTTCTATAATGCCTTATAATTAACTTGTACTAGGCTCTTTTACTTGCGCGATTACGGTACATTCTAATTATTGTCCATGCGTAGATTATTGTCAATTTAAGAAAGTTTATAGCTAATGCCATTGTTGCAGTTTCTATATCATTTTAGTTTAAATCGAATCTAGATTACCATAGGTGCTTATAACGTATTATATGTGCTGATTATAACCCATGTAATACTAATAAAAAACCAATATTTTGCCAAAATTTTCGGGTATTTACCACTTGCGCGCCTCGGTCAGGTTGATGATAGAACTAGAAAAAAGGTCGTAGGCCATTTGCGCGCCAATAACAATTATTGCTAATCTCTCTCTTTTCAAGTAGATTGGATTTGTTTTATTATTGAACAGATATTTAGAGTTAATATTCATTTCGTTTACTTGAATAAAAATATCAGTGAACATCAGTTAGTTTTCATTTAGTTTAGTTGAATAAAAATTATTCTAGCAATGGCCTATAAGATTTAAAGTACCCATAAAATTTCTAACCGTTGCGCGCAAAAGGTATATGCCCAAATTTTTGACGAAAACGATTCCTCAAATATCACAAAAGAATAAGCACAAGAGCGGTCAAAGAACAAGGCATCCCGCGAACAAGGCTAATGAGAGAAAGAGGGTCCCCACCATCAAAAACCCCAATAAGAAGTGTCTGCAAGATATTCCTAAATGCAAAATATCACAAGTTGCTGCAAGAAACATAAACAAAACCTTAACTTCCTCGATCAAGCAACAATCAATCATCAAAGTCCATACAAGCAATCACAAACAAGAGCCACGCGCTAAACATTTTAGCACACGATGAAAAAGCAAGTGTTATTTGTGTGACAAAACCCTGGCTAACACCAACAAACTCTACATTATATAATCTATATGGTTATACATACTACTACAGCGTGTTTTGTGAGAAGAAACCATAGACCCAGAGGAGTAAGCATCTATACAAATCGTTGATTAAGACTATTAAAAACATTTCAACTGAAATAGACTGTGAACTTGCTGCCGTACATTAGAAGCATACCTCATGCAAGTTGTACATAACTACAACGATACTCCCACTATTAACCCCGCAGGAGATAAATATAGATCTGGTTACCCCATCCAAACACAACTCCGAGTTGAGTTAACTTATGATGAGTTTTGCAACAAGCAGTGTATGAAACAACGCGTCAGCATTACAATGCATCGACAACATTTTTATAAATAATGAAGAGGACAATGCAGCAGGAGTACCAAAATTACAAATCCGTGACCATTATCCACAGACAATCTCAATACCTACTAAAAAACGTAACTCATTCACAATTAGCCAAAGAGTGTACAATGGGGAAAACTACGAACTATTTGCCAAACAACTTCTAGTAGAAGATTGGGCATCAGCCTACCTAGGAACCGACCTAAATTAAATCTAGAAAAAACTCCATCATATCTTCCTGAAATCATTTCTACAGATCTTTTTCAGCAAAGAATAAGAAAGCGAAAGGCTCCCATATTCATATATCGCAGGAACCAGCTATCCTTAAGGAAAACCTAAGACTTATGAATAGGTTTCAAAATGACTACAGAAATGATGAATCTGAAAATATACTGGAGTACAAGGAAAAATACACCCAGCCAGCAGAGATACAAAGAAAGCGCAACAACATGTACAAGATTAACTCCTCGGACAGCAAGCAGAAAACAATTTGCAAATAATTAACTATGAAACTGGCAAAATGACCAAGCAGAATGCGAAGAACTCAACATTTTCTTCACAATAATAGGAGAAGATCTACTACCGGATTTGAAAGATTACCAAAGACAGAGTTGCAATACAGTACAAAAAGTGCCCACCATCTGTGGACGTAGCACCAACATGCACAGAAGGAATATTGCAGATAATTCAAAATCTAAACAACAAGCCTACTGAAGGCTTTTATTGGGTAAGCACCAGAGGTGGTTAGTGCAATAATTTCACCTATTCTTGCAATAATATTTAACGAATTCGTTTGCAACGGTATATTTCCCAATGCGCTCAAAGTTGGAAAGGTGTTCCTGATCACCAAAAAGGAGACAATGATGACTGCTGGAACCGACCAATCTTGGTGCTACCATTGATATCAAAAATTCTAGAAGAAATTATTTTATACCTATTTGAGGAACTCTTCGAGAACAATAACCTACTCAATTCAATGGACGCCATGCATTATTTATTCAAATTTATCTACGAATCACTAGAAGATACGAATAAATACAGTTCTACTCTTTACGATCTAAGCAAGACATTTGACTTGATGTCATATCATCTGTTTCTTAAGAAAATGGAGTATTACGGCTGTCGTGGTATGACACTACAACTTCTACAATCTTACCTAGATAATCGGAAGCAAGCAGTATATACCAACGGAGAAACTAGTTCCCTAGAAAACGTGACACGCAGTGTTCCACAAGGATCGATTCTTTGTCTGGTCTTGTTTATAATCCCCATTAATGATCTACCAACTCATCTAACTCACCACGTAACCTTATTTGCAGACGGTACTACTATAACTATACAGGCTAAGACCAAAACTGAATTAGTCGAAATAATGCAATAAGAGATAGTGAAAACCAACTCCTGGTTCCACACAAATTGACTAGTATTAAATGAAGACAAAATGGACAGGATCAACTACGTTATACAAAGGACAGGAAAGTGTAAAGTTCCTTGGTCTCTATATAGACGGTCGGTTAAACTGGAAGACAGATATAGAGAACCTAAGCAGCAGACTATCAAAAGCAACCTATGCAGAGTCGCGAAAACATGCGGAGAACATGCAGCTCCAACCATCTACTATGATATGTGTAACAGTATTCTCACCTATGGCATCGAGATATGGGATAATTCCCATCACCTCCAACAATTATTTTTGCTTCAAAAGAGGGCTATAAGAAGCATCAATTATGTGTCAAGCCAAACTAGCTGCCAACCTCTCTTCTAGAACTACAAATACTAACTCCACCATCCATGTATTTGCTACAAACTATAACTAGCATACATAAGAATAAAGATAGTATGATGAAGCAAACCAACATCCACGACCACCAACCGAGATCCAGGGATGCACTGTGTGAACCGAGGATTAGACTAGACACCTAAGAATACCTAAGACGGGGCATCAGACATTATAAGAAATGCAGAGATCTGGTGGGAACTAAGTCCAAATGCATTCAAGAAGAAGCTCAAATACCTGATCAATAAAGCTTACTACAAATTAAGCGAATTTTCAATTTCTCAGTAAAGTCAATACTTTATCTATATAAGTGTTTCGCATTTGTTTTTTTATTATTTATTTATTGACATGTCATTTACATTACGAATAAAATTATCTATCTATCTATCTATAACTTATTATGCTCATAACGTCATTCACTGCTTAGCACATATTTTACGCAGCATTTTTGGATATAAAACTTTTCGATCGCATACAGGGTAGAGAGCCACTTGATAATAAAGGTTTCGATAGACGACCCTTTGCGACATTCGAAATGATGGAAGGCTTTTAATATCATCAGAGGCAGGAAGCGAACATTCTTCATTAGCATTCTTGCAAATTAAAGTTTTATGTAATGTTTGAGCAAAGGACATGAAGAAACATATCTGCTTTCCATTCTGGATTTTAGCTGCTAATATGATTATAATCTTTTTGCCTCATTTCCAAAAAAGCGCTTCGATGCATAGTGCGATGAGAGGGATGGCACTATGCTGTTTTCTTCCTTTCAGTCGTTTATTACGTCCACGACATCTGCCAGGTTTCGGTTGGAGTGGTCTCTGATATTTTCAATTCTTTTTTGTCTTCTACTTTTTGCTATCTCTCACAGATCTTTTGGTTCTAAATCTTTTCGAATAGTTGCGTTTCGGACGTAACATGGCGCGTTTATGCTCCTTCTTGTAGTTTTTTTTTTTGGTCGTCCTGTGTTGATTTACTGTTTCTATTTCAATGTGTTTGATTTTTGTAATTGTTATTTATTTCTTGCACTGATTTTTTAATTGCTTTCAATATTGTTTTATCTGCAGTTTCTTCGTTTGTGAATTGTTATTAGAAATGTTCTGCCAGGATTTTTGCTTTGTGTATGTCTTCAAATGCGATAGTTTTGCCTAATCGAATGTGTGTATTTTGCTCTGGTTGTTTTCATAATTGTCGCTGAAGTTTCCAGATGGCAATTTCTTCGTTTTCCATTGATTCTTCTATTCTTTGGGACCATTGTTCTTTCTTTCTATTAGTTAGCTTCTTTTTGTTTTTCTTTTCTATTATTTCTCTTTTGTTTTTTGTTAAGTTGTATTTATTCGCGGTTTTAATTTCTATTTTACTTTTATTAAAATTTTCTTTTGTTAGACATTTAACTGCTGAATCTATTTCTGCCGTGGTTTTTGGACCATTAACTTGAGGCTCAGATTTATCCATTTCCGATGCGTATGCCATCCAATTTGTCTTTCTTACGTTCATTTTTCGGCTGTTCCAGGTACTTCCTTCTACTTCTGCTATTATTTGAAAATGGCCCGAATTTAATTTATGTTTTGTTTTTACTATTAATTGTTTTTTTTTTCATTTTATGTGTGATAAAAATGTCTATTATTATCACACGTTGTTACGCCACAATTGTTATCATACGCCACAATTGTTATTAGTCGAGATTATGTAGAGTCTGTTGGTCCAAACACTTTCCTGTTCACAAACTTCTTAATAAATTTAAATTGTATTTTTCCCGAGTTGTTTTTAGTTCTCACGCAGGATTTTTCCGTTCGATGGTTTTTCGGTTTTTCTTATTTTTACCAAGTCTGCTTCAGTAGGTTGTTTCGTTGGTTTTGTATACACTGCGCTAGAGTTATTATTTCTCCGTTTATACTAGCTTCTACCCCGATTAATTCACAGTTAAAAGTATTTTTTTTTCAATTTTATGCGCATAAGGCTTAATCGATCTCCATTTTTCAAGTGCGAACTTAACAGCGATAACATTGTTGTGAGTTTGTGGGCTTGCGTTTTGGTTCTGCAGACACACACTCATGCAATGTAATACTTCATTTATTTGAAATAATTCTTTCCTTGTTCATCTACGTTCACCAGCATCAGTGGCTTTTTTATTTCCCATTCTTTTAATGCTGTTAATTTCTTAAATCTCGAGATTTCGAGTAGCATTGATTTCTTAAATCTTCTTCGACTTCTCTTTTTCAGGTACACTTTCAGAAACTCCTCGGAGTACGATCTTTAATTCTTTTTCTTCTTTGAGTTGGAAAATATCGTATTCTTCTTTCATCTCGTCTAATAATCTAATTGTTAATCTGAAATCGTCTGGGGTTGTTATAAAATTTTTTATTCCCTCTGCAGTCCATAATAATTTCTCGAATCTTATCTTGTTTGCTATGAGCTCTTTTCCTATGCGACTTTTATTGTCTCTGTTTGCGACTTTAATTGATCTCTGTCTGTATCTCTGCTACTATTGGAGGGGGTTTGAGCAGTTTCGCTTCAGTCGTTTAATCGGAGGTTTGTGTATTTCCTTTAAGTGGAACGGGGATTATCTTGATAAATGCTTGAGAAGCTTCTGTGTTTGATTCAGTTAAAATTTCAAATCTATTTGAGTTCTTTGTATTATCTTGTGTTGTTGTTCCTGGAATATTACTTGTTATCCTTCTTTTCTTTCCTTTTTTAATCTGGTAAATGGGCAGTGGAGAAACCTTCAAAAGGCGAAGAATGACCGTGCATCCAACAGTGTGGGATTTTTACCCTAAATCCCACACTAAAACTCCACTCCCTGTTAGGATTGTATATTGTTGGGAGATTGGTGAGTTTGTTTAAAGGAGGCTTTAGGATTTATCATCCTCTTCAACCTGGAACTGCTAATTAATGGAATGCTTTTAGAATTATGGTAAGCTGATAGCTTGCAGATAAGATATACGCTATAGCATTCGCTTTACAGCCAAGGTAACCTGTAATACCTTGGCCATAGCATGGTCAACTGATGAGGAAGTTTGGTTTATTGGGGTGAGCTGATTGCTGGTGGTCTTGTATTTATGCCATAATCGGAGGTTAAAAACCCCTTTATTTACTCACTAGTCGGATTTTAATCTTGGTTTCAAGGATTTCCGTGACTATGGTATTGAATGGTGACCCTGCTAGATTTTTGTTTAAAATATTATCAGTAATATTTCCTGCTGACATCTTTCCTATCTTATTTTCTGCTTCTGATCTAGCGTTTTCTCAAACAAGACATAAAATAGCGTATGTTGTGCATCGTCGTAATCATTGTCACAATATACACAATTTGGGTTGTGTTTCATGTATCTCCTTCTTTTTCCATTGGCCCACTTCTTAAAGTATGGAATAAGCATGGAGCTTCATTGTCCTCGTGTTAACAGCCCACTCATTTTCCATAACTCCAACATAGTGTTTCTCTAATTTTTCCTCATTATCATAAGTTCTCTTCCTTGCCGGCGCAAGGAGTCTTATTGGAGTTATCCCGGCTATAACGTCCATCGCGTCAATTGATACAGTTTATAGGCCAATATCATTCCTATAAATCTGCTTCGGTAGCCCATATAGGTGCGCCTCTCAAGAAACTCTTCATTCAGAAAAAGTTGTGGGTGAAATACTTGATGTGATTCTTGTTGAAACAAATATTCACCGACAAAGGAAATCGTAAAAAAAGTTATTTTGAAATGATAAAAAAAAATCGGAGGCGTAAAAATTCTGGTATAGTATACATCAATGGGTGCCGCTGCCGTTTTACGACCGGCGGTGAGCATCAAAGCTTTGACACGATATATGCCGACTGCTTATGTGTAGCTTACTCGTTGGGAAATTTGTTTCATCTTTACTTGGATATATGTATGTATTTGTAGCTTTGTCGGAAGCTGTGATTTTACCGCTCTTCCTTATGGTTTTTTTTATGTTAACGTATTACGATTACATATTGAATAATTTATATTTTTTCTTGATTTAACTAATTTGTTATAATATTGAGTAGTTGATTGGTTAAGTTGTATATTATATTATATTTAATAGCATAATATATTTCTTTGATGAATTAGATTAGTCAATTTAGATGTATTGTTAGAAGATTTCTCATTTAATTTATGATTTATTAACGAAGTGCTTATTGCGATTATTAATTAATTGAATTAATGAGAATCCTATATCAAACATCAAACAAATAAAAGTTTTACAATTTGCACGGCGGTTATATTATTCAATAGAAATCGGCTGATGGCTAGGAATAGACTAGAGAAAGGTCTGTAAAGCATTGCTATGTTCGGCAAAATATGGAAAATGTAGATTATCCAAACAAAAACAGAAATTATCAAATTTGAAAAAAGAAAAATCAATGATTCGTTTGGAAACAACAAAATAAAAGCAAGTAAATCTGCAACTTATGTGGGATGTGTCTTCGATATAATGTTAGACTGGACCATGCACGTAAAACGACGAGAAGCAAACGAGAAGAAAAACGACAGCAAGAAGCACATCTAACAAACTATATCAAGTTCTCAACTTTGATTCCAAAATGCCCATCAGAGTTAGAGCAACCATCATGAATTGCCTATTTAGGCCACAACTAATGTACGGATACATACTTCGGCAAAGAAATTGCGCAATAGCACAAAACAAAATGCTGAGAAGAGCACTGGATGCGTCCTGGTACTTCCGGAACTGATGGAAGCTCTCAAAGCACCAGAACTAACTGTCTTAGCAAATGAACGACTATAAAAGCACACCCAAACATGAAGATACAAACAATTGGGAATGAAAGGTAAATAGAAAAAGTTACAGTGAAAGATACATGCTACCCTAAAAATTAAGTATATTGATTGAACCCATTGCAGTTCAAGTTAGTAAAAGCTATCCAACCATTATCGTCATAAAATGATCAAGATGTGAAAAACAGGTAAACGAAACAAAAGTAGTTTCACTCTAGAATCAGTGTTTTGAAGAGATTTCTTATTATTATCCGAATTACGCGACTTACCTTTCTTGTTTGTCACACCTGATTGTGCTCATTGGACAAAGTAGCCTTCCGTGTTTTTTTTTCGAATTGATGTGGATTGAAGAAGGAATATGTGAGGTGTGGAGTTGTATATAGAATTTGCCCAGTCCGTGAAATAACTTGAGATTCGTGTTGAATTAGTTATTGCAGAAAATAATTGGAAAATACTTTTATTATGTGTTAAAGGTATTTGAAGCAAGCAATGAGGCAAGCATTCCTAGTGTGTATAAAGTGGCCGCAACTTTTATGATTTTTTATATAAAATTAAAAAGTTTTGGCTACTTGTATGTGAGCATTAATCTGAGCGTGTGATCAGAGTAGCTCTGCATTTGTACACCTACTATGAAATATCTATTTTTCTGTTTAAGTAATTTTTACTGAATTAGCGTTCTCCATTTCAGGTTTCTGATACCAATGACAATCCGCCGGTGTTTCTTGAAAGTGCATACTCGTTCGATATTCCGGAGAATGCAGCTCGCGGTGCGAAAATCGGTCAAGTTCGCGCATCAGATTCTGATCTCGGTTTGAATGCACAACTAACATACACCGTAATCAGCGATTGGGCGAATGATGTATTTTCGCTCAATCCACAAAGCGGCATATTCACACTCACCGCACGTTTGGATTATGAAGAAGTAAGTTCATGTTTATTTATTAAGTTATATTAAATGATAATAAACAACTGAAGAATTATGTGTATAGCAAAATTATTGAAAGTGTTACATTACTTTAATTTTAATAGGTACGTAATAGCAACGAGGAAACTGCATTACAATTTTTAATTTAAACAAATGTTTTAAAAAACTAGATGGTTCAAGATGTATGTCGCCATTTCACCCATTATTATATGGAATCATCAGCATTTTCTTTATTAGGAGCATCACTGTCGTAACATTTGAAAGACTTCGGCTAACTCACCAATACCCTGAGACACCCTAATACACCGATACCCTGTTTGTTAGAAATGAACATTCGTCTTATAAATTTTTAATTTAACGCAACCAACAACTCCTCTAACTTGTTAGAGGAGTTGGTAATTGACGTTTCGGTATCATAAACCATAATGAAAAGTAGGTGCACAACGAAAGCCATCGAAGTAGGTGCAGCAAGCCATCGTTGTACCAACTCACAAACGAGATATTAAGTGCAACGAAGACATTCTAAACTGTATTTTCTCTAGTACATACATTTTAGATGAAGATGAAGTATGGATCATCGGCGATTTTTATAGAGACGCATCGGCCCATTTGCATTTACCAAATTTGTCTTCTGTGCAAGTTAGGAAAATAAAGCATGGGAAACATATGTAAACACTATTTTGGCAGTTTGAGTTATTGAATATATTTAGCCAATTTTGAGCAACAACAGTCTCTATATTTTCAACATTTATTATTGCCCTCTCAATTTTCTATAAACACCGTAATCAGCGCTTTAAGCATCCAGTTTGAACAGCGTTTTAGATATTAGCCATAAAGTATCTTACACTTTTTTTTGTAGATTAAATGTAAATTAAATATATACACACACTTGATGCGTGAAAAGTCATGGGAGCAAACATAATACGTTTCATGAGATTTATAAGCTCATATTGTATATTCTCAGGTTTATTTTTGTGACATGGAACTGAGCTGGCTTTAACAGGATAATTAAGCTCTACTTCCAATCAAAACACACTCAATTCAACCGAACTCAGAGTGTAATTGTTAAGTTAGGACGTAGTCAAAATTTGTTAGAATATTATTTGAGGTTGTAGAATGTAGATACAAAAATATACTTTATAATTACACAATCAAATGTGACTCTTTGCCTGATTATAGCTAAAGACTCAACTTTAATCAAACAAATATGGCCCAGAATTAGTTAAACAATTGAAATAAAACACATCAAGATTTTAAAACGTTCTATTGTTCACTAAATAATTTATCTTTACATGCAAATACAATTATAAGGGGTTGGCGAATATTGTTAAATAATAAAAGAAATCTGATTCAGGTTTATTTTAATTACATAATGCAACATAGTTTTCCTTGCAGGCGGAAATAAATAAAATAATATCCAACTATTATTTAATTTACAACGGGAATCTGAAAGGAACTAATACAAAATCAGTTTACTAACAACATAGTAAAATATAGTGCGATTCTGATTTGTTAAACTTTCATAAAGATTAATACGCCACCGTTATACTTTATTATTAATCAATAAATAAATATAAAACTTATGTTAGTTCCTTTAACCAAAACACATAAACTATAATAAATATTTACTCACATTTGTATTTCATCCATAATTTTATGAAGTCAAAAAAATGAACGGTAAAAAGTAATACACGAAATATTCGTACTGAAAATATGCTCTAGTTTAATAGAATTCAAACGAAATTCTAAACAATAACAAGCAATAATAGTACGCGTACTTTAGATAAACTTTTTGTACTGAACCTATCAATTACTAATAAAATTATAAGCTCCGGTCTACTAAATTTTTCCTTTTATATTTTCGGTCGATCATGATTCCCTCTCGTGGCCGAACTTCGAAAAGGAAGTTAGTGGTGTCTCACTCCTGTCTATTAAAGTCCATTACTCAAATTATTTTTTCAATAATCTCTCTAACATACAGAAATAAAAATTTTGTCGAAAGTACTTTGTTTTTCTCTTTACCTACAAATTTCTATCTTCGTCGCTGTAAGTTTGTTCCCGACAATCGCCTCTAAGCTGCAAGCTGTGTACTGCAATTATTTTGCGCGTGTTTAATAAATCGCGTTTTCCCTTAGATTATCTATTTAAACTATTAAGGATCTTTACCTCTGAATCCTAAGTAAACATATCTAATATTTTTTTGGCATTTCAATATTATTGCAACTTAAAAATTTCGGCGCGTCAGTGGTGAGTCCACATTGTAATTATTAGAGCACAACACTGGATACGAATATTTCTATTTAATCTGTAATTATGATATATATTTTGGGTGAAATAGGAGTTTGAATATTAATCACTTCGCCTAAATCTGTAGAACTGAAAAGTAGAAATTTTTTATTGCATTTCTTGTTATTGCATAACATTAATTTTTAACTATGGTTTTTTATTTTGTGAAATAATTGCATGTAAAAGTTATATCTCTTTAATATAGAAAATGTATGAAATACAATCAAATTATAATTGCTAATGTTAAAGACAAAATTTTATTACTGCAACGTGTTGGGATGATGCCTTGAAACAATATTTTTTTATGTTTAGATTGTCACATAAACATTTTATAGGTAGGTTACTTAATTCAACATATACATAGTATAAACAATATAGCATAAAGCGTAATAATCCAAGACGAAGAGCTTATTAAATGTTATATACGTTTACAGATCATGTAAAAAGAGAATCATTCATTTTTTATTACTTTATGGTTTTTGGACAACTCATATATTTATTACACCTAGACGACACGATATTTTCATCAGAGACATTATTTTATCTTACGTAAAATTGTTTAGACTCATCTTATCCTGTAAAAATTAATAATTTCTACTTTAATAACAATTGTAATTGAAATCATCGACCAAGCGGTTCAGTAAGCCAGTCATAATATAGTTTCAGACTACAGTGTTTCTGCGTTTTCATCCAATTCTACCGGGAGGTGGTAAAGTCTTCATCAAAGTTTTATTTAGGAGCATAGTTTAAAATTAACAAACGCATATTTGGGACCCTAAAGAAGTTCAAGGACGAATAAAATTGATAATACCAACAAGTTATGGCACTTTGCTTAGTTAAAGCCAAAGATTCAACCTTAATAAAGCAAGTATGGCTCATGAATTAATTAAACACAATTCAAATAAAACACGTCAAGATTTTTAAATACTCTATTAATCACCAAGTAACTTATTTGACATGCAACAACAATTAAAGTGGGTTTATGAATTTTGCCAAATAATAAAGCAGGTACTGATTAAGGTTTATTTAAATTATGGTCCATATGGATACAACATAGTGTTTTCCTCCAAGTTGAAAATAAATAAAATAACGACCAAACAACATTTAATTAATAATAATAATTTGAGAGTAATTAATAAAGAATTGGTTGACCGACAACATAACAAAATATAATACTGTTCTGATTAATTAAATTTACAAAACTATTGAGCAACATTTAAATGAAAGTTAATTTTAGCTTGTTATTAAATGAAAATGAGTTACATTGAAATAAATTATTTATTCAGAATAAAATTCAAAGAACTTTAGGTGTTTCAGTTCCTTAATCAAATTTGTAATAAAATACATGTTTCTTACGTCTGTACATCTTCCATAATTCATACAAAAACGAACGAGAGAAATACACGTAATAAATTTTAAATCTGAACTTTTCAAAATCTAATAAAATTCTGAATATCTTGTCTACCGAATTTCGCCTTTGATACTTTCATCTTCGCTTATACCGATATATTTCGTACTGAGTTTCGGAAGAAGTTTGATATATCTCCGCATCACACTTCTGCTTATTAAAAAGTCTATTACTTAACGATAAATGAAATTCAATAGTGTTCCAAATACTCCATCTAATTGATTATCTAATTAGTTTTTTAGTTAACAAACAAAAACTTTGTTGATATGTTTCAAGCCAACAACCGCCCCTTCATCAGAACTACACAAATATGGCTGTAAATATAAATGCGAGAAGACATGAAAAAATTTAATGATGAAAGAATCGGAAGAGTTTGCAGATGCTTTGTATAATACTTAACTTTTTCAATATAGTTGTTTGATGATAATTTTTATTTAATAATTGATTAAAATGATTAAGTTATTCTTAACTATTACGCTACTTTGAGCAAACCGTAGTCAAGACTGCGAATATGCTCGCCATGTAAAAGATAGATCTGGTCGTCCATTATAAATTATGCCCACACATGCGCAAATTAGCTCGCCCAGTAGTATGGATCACGGCCAGTAGCGTGGAACAGGGAACACAAAGTTCGTGACTAACACGAACTGTATATGGCCAAATGTACGAAAATAGTAACGATATTTCGTTAGGCAATAAAAAAAGGCAATAAAGATAACGTTACTCAACGTAACCGTACGTTGAGCAACGATATCCCTCTATATCCCGCAATGCGTCTTATCGCCTTTTTTATCTAAAGGTACAGAAACTGACATATTCCATTCCTTTGGCATTTCTTCTCGTGGCCAAATGTTAGCCAACCAAATCTGGTTGCTCTTGTGTCTTTCTGCAAGAGTTTCCTCTTAGACTCATTTCGTTCAATCACGTCTCTCTCACAGTCGTCGAGCCATCCGTTCCTCCTAGTGTTGTTATTGTACCCGAGCGTCTCCTCTGTGACCTTTAACAATACAGTCTTAAGGTCTTGTCAATGTTCTTTAGGATCTTCATACTCAGGAGCGAAGTTCTTCTGGATTTCTTCTTCCATCTTTTGCAGAAATTTTAAGCGCAGATCAGGTCTTTGATTTTAAAGTGCTTGATACTTTCCATTCTGCTGTTCCTTGCCGTAGAGATCTTTTGTCTGCACTTGATGAAGACTCTGTAGTGATCAGTATCTGCATCGGGCTCTCTACATGTCCAAATTATCCGTGGAATGTCTTCTCTGGATCAACACATGATCTATTTGGGTGACTGTTGAGTCTGGTGATTTCCATGTTGCCCTATGTATGCTTTCGTATTGAAAATGATTGCTGCTTATTAAAAGATCATTCCCGATAGCAAAGTCGACAAGTTTGAGTCCATTATCGTTGCACTCTTGGTGGAGACTGTGGTTCCCAACACACAGCCTGAAGGCTTATTCACGAACAACCTTGGAATTCATGTCACCTAAAATTAATTTGACGTCGTTCTCTGGTGTATTCCCACATGAATGTTCTAGTTGGGTATAAAAGATCTTTTTTTCATCATGTTCAGAATCTGTGTTAAGTGTATGAGCGCAAATGATAGTCATATTAAAGAATTTCATTTTCCGTCCGAGCGTGTACAATCGTTTGTTGATGGGGTTAACATTTAATTCTGCTGCTTTTTCTTTTGTGGACCAAAAATACGTTTCCGAGATGGCCACTGGAACTGCTGAAGATGGAGTAATCTTTATAATCGGAGATCGTGTTTTCTCTTCAGCGTACTTGTTATAGAGCTCCGTTGTTAATATTATGCTCTCGTAGTTGGTTTGATAGATTTTGAAACGCTCCCACTCGATTCAATCTATGTCGCAATTCTTAGATCATTAGTCCGTAATCATAGCCTCGTCGTATTCCTAAAATCCGTCCGGTTTCTTATATAGGCATTTCCGCTAAGAGCTTATTTTTCCGCAGTCAGGTCGTTAGCCTGATGTGCAACCATCTGGGGGAGGGGGGCTGTTGCGTATTCTGGCGTTCCAGAATTAGCCAAGAAAAGCAACGTCTTGTTGTAGCATATAATTTTATTTGAAAAC
>WYDF02301273.1:0-15570 GCA_009867245.2 Adranes taylori
GCTCTGCACTTCTTCCCCCTTGTTCTTTTTCCCCTCTATATTCTCCCTGCACCTTTCCGTCCACGCCCTCAACGTTATCCACCTTGTCTTTTCTCTCCCCCCTCCTTTCCCTTCTCTCTTAAGTACCTCCATATACCCTTCTCTGTCCTCAACCCCATTATGACGTTCCTCTCCACTTCCTCCTTTTTCTCTCTTCCTCTTATATATATATATATATATGACACTGAAATTCGGATAGCGTTAGTGTGGTAAAAATATTTTGAAAATGTGCATGAAATAATTCGCAATGGTTGGCTGATATATACAAATGATTTGATTTTGAATCTTATAATATAGGTGAAAAAGTAAATGTTTCTAGGAGATAATCGGCCATTTGAGTAAAATGATTTGTTTGAGGAAGTTCGGCCATGAAATTGTTCACAAAATATTTGCTCACCCTATCCGGTGCAAGATATGGCAAACCAAAAATATGTTGAAGCCATTTGCTATTATCATTGTCCTGCCGATATGTAGTAACCAACCCCAAATTTTCCTGTACCAACTTTGAACCAATTGAAATCTGCATTGCGAAAATCTGTACGTTAGTCAAAACTGACTCCACAGCGTTCGAATAGCGATTTGAAAATCATTCGAATTGGATTTAGGAATAAATTATTCTTTTTTCTGAAATTGCTAGTAAAGGTTTGAACAAAACGTTATAGTTACTAGTTAATTTATTTGGAAGGAGATAAAAAATTAGAGGTATATAATGACCGTTGCGTAAACCATGGATAGTAAAAAGTTGACAAAAGAATTTCGTACAATATTTAAATGAACCATCCATATGATAGGTATCTGATTTTGATAAACATTTTAAATTGGAAGTGCAACCTAATATAAGATTATGTTTCACATCATTTTGTAACAAAAACAGTTCCGTCCGATCAGTTAGTAAATTCATTGAACTCACAGCTTCATGCACTTCTTCAATATTCTTAGGATTAGCGGACATAGTATACAGGCAGTTACAATTGATTCGTCGTCAAACCTCCTTTATATAAATAAGTAGCAACCTCAGTATTAATTGTTTTGTACGGGCGCTCAGAAATATCATTCACAGCTTTTACAACTTGCCGGCTCAATTTTTCAACATCAGGCTCATGATTATTGTTCCAACAATAATCATATATGTTGTCGTCTAAAAAACATCAGACCTTTAAATTGTCCATAAAATGTGAATGCCAAAACAAACAGCAAAAAATTAAGAAAACTTACCCGTGGTATAGCACTTTGCTTCACACCTATCTGTAGAACAAGTCCAATGAGTTTACTCATTTTTTAGAACTTTACGTTTTTTAAACTTTAAATCATTTATCAAAAACATTCTTTCTTCATGCTGACTTAATACAAAATTTATTACAAGCTGATCCATTTTTCCCTGTAACACGTAGAAAACAGATAACTGAGCTGAATAAGAATTTTAAAAAAATATTTAGTATTCTGAAGCATAGAATGGTAAATATTATTTTAGTGGCAATAATAGAACATCAGGAAGGTATCTATCTATCTATCTATCTAATGGAGCAGGTAATCAAAGGGTGTGTGTCGAGATAGCCTATCACGTAGGGTCCATGACAAAATTACCTGGTTTCTGCGGTGATGAGTTGACCGGTCTACGTTAATTGCCAGTAAAATAAAGTGGCGAGTTGCGAGACTCTTAAGCTTTGGGGGTACTGCCCCCAAAGCTTACGCGTGCAAATTAATTTGACTTTGAAAACTAATTGCACCCTTTATATGTTTCTAATTTTGATTTCCGGAAGATATTAAATAAAACAAAACTTCAATATATCTACTATTAAATTGACAACTTCTGGTATCTATCTCTACTATAATGTCTTTTATAGCGGAGCATTATTCCACAACGGATGAATGGAGCGCATCAATAACAACTTCTGTTTTACGTTTTACGATCCCATTTCGCGTCAGAAGCAAAAGAACGCCAAAAAGGTGCTTAAGACTATTATAAATGTCGTGTCTCATCCGATTATAAGAAATGAAGTATAAGGCTTAAAATGTTTAAAAGTTTAGTTTATTTTTATTACGTCGATAAAGTGAAAATTTAATTATATTTTCAATATAGTTTTATAATACAGTAATGAAAACAAACTAAAGAACTGTGTGGCCAGAGAAAATATACTACTTTGTTTAAGGTCACGTAAAATGTTTTATGATCATCTTCGTAATTTTATTTTTATGAGTTGCTAGTAGATTAGAGACACATTTCTATGATTAAATTGATTTTAAAACGACATTTTATTAAAGCCAATGGATTATATTGTATCGTCATTGCATACTCAAATAAAGATAGTACTAAATATATAAAATTATTCATTAAATATGTTGTGGCACCATATCTTATCATTAGAGCCTCTTTCATCAGTGCTAACGTCTTCCCTCTTCTTTGCATATATTCTACATCTTCTTCCATCGTCCCTCATCCAATACCTATCCCCTCTGTTCCTATTCCCACACCTAAATCTAGCAACCATCCTTCTTTCCTTCATACTTCCATCCATCATCAAATACTCTGGTATTCTCCCCTCAACCATTATACACTTATCAAAAATCTTTCCCCTTTCCTTGTACCACACAATCATGCATTTCCCTTCAATATTTTCCTTCAGCGCATCTGCATACACCCATTTAACCACGCTATCATCGAGCGTTGATTTTACCCAAATTATTCTTTTCATAGATCCTATTTGCACGCTCTCTATGTCTTTTTTCTCACTCACTGCCCATACTCCAGCAGCATACATCAAAATACCCTTTACACACCTTCAAAATCCTTAACGTCATATTAATTGACTCACCAAATCTCTGTTCATCAACAATAAATCACCCGCTCTATAGCAGCTTTAGTCTTAAATGTCATAGTTCTTATAAATGCATCCAAAACAAATCTTTTTGCTTTCTCTTACAATTTTATTACATACTAACGTTTTTGTTATCTTTAAATTCACGTCAAGCTCTCTTTTCTTCATATATCTGTCTACCCCGAGTCACCCGCCCGTGACTCTCTTCTGCAGCATCTGACTCTGCTGAGAAGAGAGTCAGATGCTGAGAAGAGAGCATCTGACTCTCTTCTCTATTATCTAAATCTAAATCAGTTAATCTAAATAAAATGTGCTCACAGGAAAACTTCCCAAGGTTTGTACAAGAGCTATCTATCTTCCTACAGGACAGCCCTGGAGAAATCAGAAGCAGCAAGGAAAGGGCAACAGAAAATGCCGAATACTTAAATGGGCAAGTGGAAATATTTCTGGAAGAAATTACACTAATCGAAAGAAACCTTAATTTGACGAAACACAAAAAGAGAAAAAAAGATGTAACACATAAAGAAAATGAAAAAAAAAAGAGCATACACAAATAAACAAACAATATAAGATAACTATCCCAACACACTGTCCGATTTCCAGATCGGACAGGAAACCGATGTGGAAATGACTGATAGCGACGCAGAAGTAGAACTGATAGTAACATCAACAGAGAATGAGCAAAAGGCTACAGACCCGCAGCGATGAAAAGGATGAGAATACAAAGCCAACAAAAAGAAGACCACTATCTCTTACTGCGCACAATCGAGACAGCTACATGAACATTAAAACATACATGGACTTGAACAAGATCTAAATTAGCTCAGCTAAAGTATGTAGCAAAGCCATCAAGCTGCGCTCTTCAGAAAAAAACGCAGATTACTAAAGGGTATGCAGAAATCCTTCGACATATACCAATTACCGGAGGAAAATAATGTCTTGAATGGTACTGAGAGGGATCCCCAATGTATGAACACAGAGCAAATAAAAACGGACCTGGAAGAACAAGGACTCCCAGGAAAATCAGTGGTGGGAGTGGGAAATAGAGACAGGTCATTTCCCATGGTCTTGGTCAACGCAACAAAAAGCACTGAAAGCAAAACAATGAATCATGTAAATAGAGTAATGTACATGTCAGTAACGGCCGAACCAAAATGTGTCTCAACAAGATCGATACAATGTCTTAAGTGCTAACGATATGCCCATGTGCAATTCACGTATATGTGTACTGCGCCGAAAAGCACCCATCATGGCAGTGCGAAAACAAATCCATAGTTAAATATGTAAATTGTGAAGGCGATCATAGAACTAATGATTGGTCATACCCAGATTTGCTTGCAGCAGCAAAAGTGACACCAGAAACGAGCTTCCCACAAATAGCCAAAGGAGCCCCAGCGCAGTTAGGGAATGAACTGTATAGGAAGATAATGAGTATCATAATGATACTCATACTCATACTCGAAAACAACTCTAAAATATTTAAATCGGATATACAAACAAAATAAAGATTGCTACTTGGTACGAAAACGGCATAACCCACCTAATAAATTAACTCCAAACATGAGGAGGAAATTAAGGCTATTCTGATATCAGAAACAACGCTAAATTAAGCGGACAGAATATCCATTCCAGGATTTTCAATATAAAGAGAAGATAGACCTGCAAGCAATGAAGGCATGGCCATTTCTATAAGGAAAAAATATTGTTGCAAATTGTTGCAAAGACAAGCTTATAAAAATAAAAACTAAATTTAGGGGCCTTGCACATAAGACATTCGGTAATTTCTGAAAATAGAGAACTACAAAAGGTGTTTAAACATGGAAAAACCATAACAGGAGGCGACTTAAATGCAAAGCATCAGTCATGGAGCAGCAGAGTGCAAAACAGGACAAGAGTTAACTTATTTAAATATAGTAAAAATAAGAAGAACCTACAAATCATCGGGCCAAATGAACCCACATATATTCCTTTAAACCCCAATCGCAGAGTGGATCTAATAGATATTGTCATGCTAGACAACATTAACAAAGCAGCAGACACTAAAATAGTGTACAACTTGTCATCTGATCATCTATCAGTAATCCTATAGCTCACTAACCTCTCGATTAAATCAAAAGTTGCATCATAGAAATTAAACTGGACATCATACGTGCTAGAAATGGAAAAATTTACACCACTCAAAGAAAATATGCAAATCCCAGTAGAAATTAAAGAGGAAGTAGAACATCTCACCAACTTAACACAGGAAAAAACCAAACACTGTATGTCAACCAGGCTCCAGGAAAACAAATGGAAACTAAATAAAGATGAACAGAAGTTAGTGGCGGAAAAGAATGCACAACTCAAAAAGTTTACAGCTACATGACAAAACTACACTGAAGAAATTACTGCAAGAGGTTAAAAGCATGCTAAATACAAAACGGCAAGAAAATTGGGCGAAGGAAATAATAGAAGTTTGTTAAAAAAACGGGGAGGAAAAAATATGCAAAGTTTGAAATAAAATGCACAAAAAACCAGAAGAAAATATTCCAAAATCAAGAACAGCAATGGTACGTTAATTTTGGGCGACTAAGAAAAGTAGAAATATTTGCTGACCACTTTCAGGAACAGTTAGTTTACAAACGAGGGCACAATTAAAAAAAGCGGTAGCAGGCAGCACAACAAGATTGAATCAAACATTATTTCTAAATTACACTGAGGTGGAAATACAAGAAGTGAAAAACATATTAAACAATCTAAGCCCAGGCACAGCACTACGAGAGGATGGGATTTCCAACATGGCGTTGCAAATGTTGCTCGAAATAGTAGTTAAAACATTGACTGAAATAATAAAGAGAGTAATAATCTGCAGCCTCTTTCCAAAAAGATATTTATCACGCTACATAAGAAAAACAAAGACCCAGCAGAACCGGTAAGCTACAGACCAATCAGCCTCATCAACACCTACTCCAAAGTGCTAGAAGTAATTTTGAAAAACGAGATCCAAAAAGTGGCTGAAGATACAAATATAATTCCGTCCCAACAAATGGGATTTATACAAAAATTAGCAGCATTTACTGCGTATGCAGCGCTGATCGACGTAGAAAAAGCCTACGACAGAGTTTGGAAGAATGGGCTTCTATGCAAAATGTAGGCCTTACAATTCCCATTGGTGCTTATCAAAATAGCACAAGCTTTCGTCAAAAACAGAACCTTTCACAATAGAATAGGGGATATTCAATCAGCAGCAAAGCCAGGTAAGGAAGGCTTACCACAAGGATCGCCATTGTCTCTGAATATTATTCGACATCTTCGTCAGTAAGATGCTGTCACTTCAACATATGAAGCAAGTCAACGTACTACAGTTCGCAGATGACACGGCCACAGCATCATATGACACAAACCCGGCAGTTGCAAGATAAAGACCAGACATAGAATTAGAAATTATTGCAGAATTGAAAATAAAAATAAATCACCACAAAACAGAAGTAATCAAACTTGAAAAGAGGAAATGTCAGGAATTAGCAGTCATAATAGCCAAATAAAACAAAAGAAAACTGCTACCTATCTGGGGTACACGTATGATACAAGACCAAATTGGGGAAGCCATAGAAACACAGCTAGAAAATTACATCCGATACTAAAATTCGACTCAAACCTATCAACCAAAGCAAGATCGACTATCATGAACGCCGTCTTCAGACCACAAATAATGTATGGCTGTCAGTTTTGGTGCCGAGCACCTCTACAACCGCAAACAGAAGCGTAGTAGCGCAGAATAAACTACTAAGAAGAGCACTAGACGCCCCCTGGTATATTCGGAACACAGGGCTAATGGAAGCACTACGAACATTAATGAGCTAGCTGGAGAAAGACTACTGAAAATGAAGGAACGCGTGAAAGAATATACAAAAGTGGAGATACAACAAATGGCGAACCGAAGGTAACTTATTCAGAATAGTAACACATATAACGAAACAGCAAAGCAGAGTGTAAGACCCAAGAAAGGGTACGTACCCATCAAACTGTCACATTGCAGTTAAAACGGCCATCGGCAATTGTATATCTGTGAAGCTGGAAATTAAGAGGCTAATTAATAGACTAAAAAAATCTAGTCTCTTTGTGCAAGATATATTTTTTCCCAGATAATTTCTACTGTGCGTATCTAATGTAAATCTAATCGAAAAAATCTCGAATAATTTTAAATGGTGTGAATAATTTTAGATTCTCCAAAGTGATGCATCCATCAAAAATGATATAACTGTACTGTTTTCTGATTTACATATATTTTATGTAGGATATAAATTCTTAGGTATAAATTTTTAGGTATATTAATGTGTATAGTTATGTTTAAATCAAAAGTAAAAGAAAATAAAGTGAATTTATATATAAGAAATTTAGAATCAACTTAATGTATGCTGTTAGAGATGCGAAAAACAAACTGAATAATTTTAATGTATTATATAAAGCATGGAAAATTTACTTTGATCATTATTTCAAAGTTAAACACAAGATATTATAACCTACTTAGTAATGTAAAGACAATGAAACTATATGACTGAAGAAACATTAGACAATGTACAGAAAATTAAATAAAACTTTGCGCAAATAATAGACAACGTGTGTATACATATAGTCCACACATAATGTTGGCACTAATTAGCGAATTGCAAACTTCCTTGTAGGTCGGCACTACATCATTTAGATAAAACATTATCTTGTTTAAAATGGATCAGAGATTCTACAATATTTTTTCTATGATTTTTGTTTCTTCTTTGTCTGATTTTGTAACTTCAATAATGAAAATTCATATGATTATTTTAGACTCCATTTATTTATTGTGACATATGCCTGCACAAATTGGTCTGTAGTTTGTGTTAATGTTTTATTTCATAGAATGCGAAAGTGTTTAAAGCACAAAAAAAATCTTGCTTTGTATGACGTTTATAAAAAGAATCTTCGCATATATTACGCTTCTTGTAGAGAATATTAAGGATAAGCAGCGTTTCATAGTTACCTTACCAGTTACTTGGTATCGCAAGGCCCCCTAGATTATAGGGCGGGGGGCTTCAATTCGTGCAGCAAATCAACTAGGGTTCCCTAATTTGTTCAAATATATGTCATTTAGATTTTGCAAACATAGAATTATATATTTTAACAAACAATAGATTTATGTAGACAAAAATTTATACAAAAACAATATTATAATGTAAATATATTTTTAGTCATATATATTTGTAGCTGATGAAAGAGACAAGAGATGGGTAGTTTCTACTAGTTGCATAAATTTATTGAGCACTGAAACTAATCCACCTGGAGATCTTAGGAGATCGAGAATAAAATATGCAATAGCTTTTATCGGGACGAAGAAATTGTTTATACCGCATAAATTAAACACAACCTCTAATCATTTAATTCAGAGCGGCATAATAAATAAAAAAAAACAAAAATGCAATTTATATTCGTAAACATTTAGCATGGGTTATAACTCAAGCAAAATTAAAAGAATTTTAACCAAGAATTAATTTAGTATTGAACAGTGTTAAATTCATAAAATATGTAATATTATTGACAAATTTTTTTCGTATTTTTCATTATAAAATTAGTCGCTTGAAGAATAGCTTATAAATATGCGTACATGTCGTAACAACACAACGCTATACTATTTTCTTGTTTAATAATTCATTTAAAAATTTAACAACTAAAGTTTGCGATTTCAAAATTCGGCTTTTATATTAAACATACCCCTCTAATAGTTTCCGACCGAAAACTTACTTCCGAGCCGTTTCAAGCTCCTTACTATTTACCTTCCTTTCGAAACTGTAGTGTTTATTGTGTCTAATAAGTAACTTTTGTATGTGGCGTCAACAATATTAACATAATGATTCATGCTTAAGTGATAAATATCTCCTACTCTTACTTAACTGCAACAAACGTCGGCTGGAGCAAGCCTGCTTTGCTTCTTGGCATGTGGTTCACCGTGTTAACTCGTTCCATATTCAGTTCAATACTCCGTTCTTTACCCCGTCGCCTTCAAATCAACTCAGTTCATCTACTAATTAGATGAACTGCATGACAATTCGTGGGCATAAATTAATAACAATAGACAAGAATTAATACAACGTTATGACCGTTACACACATTTACATAATTATTTTATTTAGAGAAGAATTAATACAATTTTAAAACAGGAGATATGTTTACATAATGATTCTATTTAGTATGTATTGAAAGTACCTGGAGTATTAATAGGTTATAATAGATTTCACTTGGATTACATATTTATCTGCGTTACACTCGCCCCCATCTTGAAGACTTTCGACCCCAGAAGATCAAGTCAATATCTAAGAAAAGTACTAGATATAATAGGCAAGTGCTTTTAACATTAGACTAATTTGAGTAGAATACAGTACTACAAAGCTTGATCAAGCTAAGCTTGTAGTATATATAATAAAAATTAATATGCATATTTTTCAAGTTACATTATACAATAGAATATAATTAGATCATTAGTTTTCTTGTTACATTCGCCCCGACCGATAAACTTTCGCCCTAAAATTAAAAAAAACTAATAGAACAGAAAGCATAACATCATATAGAAAATGTTGCTTTATTTATAAAATTAATTCTATGTAAAACTTATATTTTGTTACGCTAAAAGTATAGAGCATTTGCTAATATTAGACAAATCAATTATTAATCCTACTGTAAATACTTGTGCGTATTTCAATTAATCCATACTGACTTTATGCTAAGAAAATATTTTATTTACATCCTTTAATAGATATGTTTACGTATTTAAAAACTTAGTAGTCAGATAAAGCATTTTCAATAAAACATATAATCGTTCAGTGTTGTAACAAATTAATTTATTTCAAAGTCAATATATTTTTGTATCGATTCCTAATTAAATGAAAAGAGTTTTTTCTATAGCGTTATAAGGAAAGAAATTATACGCATAGATATCAATTATTTTTAGGGGGTCTCTTTAGTATATAGATAGCGCAGGGGAAATAAATAGAAGTGGGAATAGGCAGAATATGAAGTAAAGAAATTCGCGATGAGCAGGGCGCGAGTCACCGGTACACATATCGCTGCCGCAAGATTTAGAGTAGGATTTTTTATGATATAACTATACAAGGTTTTAATTATACACGGTAAAGGGTCTTTCAGTTTGAACTATCTAGGTATAACCACATTTACAAGGAAATGCATTTTACAAGCAGTTTCTTGTAAATGCGGTTATACCTACGTAGGTCAAACTGGAAGGCCCTTTACCCCTCGCATAAAAGAACATTTAAATAGTATTGCCACCTGTAGATCTAATTCCAACTTAGCGGTTCATATAAATTTACAAGGTTTCAAGAGAGCGTACGGTTGAATTTCATACATATTCCCATCAGTATGTTTTATTAATTCGAAACACTTCTTACTTCCTATGCGTTGATTTAAAATTTCGTTTGATATTCTCTGATTTAAAAACAGCGAAGGAAATAATCAAGGTGCGAAATTGCAACCGAACTATATATGTATACTCAGTATTGTTTCAAAAGTTTTGTGTATGCACATTCAAGTTATATATATATATATATATATATATATAAACTAAGTTTTATGAAGATGCAAAGACATGCATGTAATACTCATTAACTCATAGTATTTGTTTATTCTTGAAAAGATAGCAAGAATAGAACGTGAGATCAATATTTACAAATGAAATTTTTAACATATACGATATTTGCAAAAAGTTTCAATAATTTACAATTCTTTACGCAAATGTATCTGAAAATACAAATAAAACTAAAAACTATTATTAGTTACTTTTTCCTTATATTATTGAACTAAAAAATAAAAGAAAAGAAACTTTGTACCTCAACTTAGTAGGGATTTCTAGTACAATGATAAGAATTATAAAGGGATTGTATGAGGGGACGAATGTTAGAGCGAGAATGAATGATAAGACATTTGAATAGTATGAGACCATAAAGGGGATAAAGCAGAGTTGGCCACTTAGCTCATGTCTTTTTAACATATATTTATCGGCTTTAGAAGGACAATTAGAAATGTGGCAGGCGAGTGTACTAAATATTAGTAGTTTGAAGGTTTGGTCTGTTACCTATGCGGATGAAATAGTATGTATGGCGAGTGATAGGAAATAGATGAATGAGATAACCGGGCGATTGAAGGCTGGGGATTAATAGAAGGGGATTGGAATATTGAATGTAGAAAAACTAAAATAATGGTGTGCAAGAAGGGAGGGAAAGACTGTAGAAATGATGTATACAAGATAGAAAACCAGATGATAGAAAAGATTAAAACAAATATCTAGGTTTATTACTAACTCAAAACTGGGCAGACAAAGAACATGTAGAAATAAATCCTTTCTTCACTAAGAAGAAGAAAGGAGTTGTAGGGCGAATGCATATGTTATGGGACCGAAGGTTTGGGAAGCCTGTGAGAATGATATTGATGATTATGGATGTGTGTGTGTGAATAATATAATGTTGTATGGGGCGGAGGTATGGGCTGTTGATGAAGATAGTAAGATTGTCTTTCAAGAGATTGAAAAATACAAATTATGGGTAAGTAGAGAAAAGAGAATGCTGGATTTTAAGGAGACAGTATGGAACGATGAAGGACGAAGATTGGTTAGGGGACTATACTTGGAACGAATGAATAAGGGGGAGAGAGAAGGAAGTGAGATTGTTTAGATTATTTGTAGAAAAAAGGTGAATATGAGAATTGGATGGTCAACGGGCAGATGGTTGGAAAAGATGATTGGAGGAGAAGATGCAGCGAATGAGATTATAGAAATAATGAAGGATGTGGAGATGCAAGAGAGATATGCAAGAATAAAAGAAAGCAGATATAACAATAAGTATAGGTGGATTATAGATGAAGATGATATTGCAGAATATTTAGTATCAGGAATGAGTATACAAGAAAAAAGTATTACTGCAAGGTTTAGATGTGGTAACGAGGAGGGTGGAAATAAGTATTGGTTGAAAGAGCAGGAAAGAAAGTGCAGAATATGTGTAAAGCGTGAAGAAATATGGAACCATTGGATAAAAGGGTGTGAAGAGATTGAATGAGTGAAAGAGAAAAGAAATTAGGGGAAAACTGGAAATAAAGTTTAGGAAACGAGGGAAAGGGTTTAGAAATAATGAAGAGGATTAGGGTGAAATAAATAAAAAAAAAGGTGGTAGAGAACAATTAATAACGGGGTTACAGACAGGGAGTAAGAAGGAGCAATGTGAAGGAGACGGGAACATGATTTAGGATAGAATTGATAGGAAGTAGTAAATATTAGCCGCGTCTCCTTCCATATCGTTAGAGAGAAATGTGTTTATTTAATATGTTAGCCGAACACAGGATAGTTTGTTTTGTTCGTTTTAATTTTAATGTGTAATTTTTTTATTGGTTCTTTGTAAAGATAAAATTTGTAATAAGTTGTGATACAAGATGCGAATAAAGGGTTCATTTATTTATTTATTTTAGTGTCCCACAGTCAAATTAGTTTTATAACTTAAAATCATTTAGGTATATTAAACGCTACAGACGGGAACAATTAATTTCATTGCAGTTAGCTAACAATATAGCATATCTTATCGATATTGGATATTCCTATATCGATTATGGATTGTCGCCGAATATTAGTGGAACACGTAGGCTTTATAGATAGGAGATATGAAATAGAAAGGGGTAGCAGCAGTGGAACATAGTGAGGTATTTCAATTTTCACGTACGAGGTGCTTTTTGACTGAAGACGCCAGAGTGAGAAAAGTAGAAAAATGAAATGGAGATCTTTTTAATGGGAAGAAATCACACGCCCGGGCAGCTGTTAGACGGTAGTTTCAGACGTCTTGCGACAAAGTAGGTAAAGCATCTAATAAAAGCGCAGCTCAGTTGAATGTTGAATTTCTTAAAAATAAACCTAAGTATAATATCGAAATGTCTGCAAATCAAATGTAAGTTATTATATTATATTTTATTGACTACTTTAAACATCTCAAAGACATTTAATTCTAAGTTTATTCTTGTCACTAATTTTATTCATCAAGTTAAACATCAATTTACACATAAACTCAAGATAATTAATAATTTATAAAATTATACACATAATAGTAGTTTATCATGATAAATAGAAACTTTAAAATATTCTTTTCGCACACTCTGTTGTAAAATATCAGCTGCATACTTGAAAACTGTTCATGCACAACAACATATATAGCACATCTGGGACATTCGTTGCATCTCTGTATTTAACTCCAATAATTCAGTATTTCGAAACGGTATATTCATCCAGTAAGCAAAGCCGAAGAAAATACTAGACACTTTCGAACAATACATGTACAATTCTCAAGCAATTTATCTACCTGTCCTAGTTCTTTTACATGAGATGAAATGTTGGGAAAATTTAATAGTTTCAAAAAATAATAAATAGTAATGTTATATTAAATTATTTTATTATATAAATGGATGAATGATATTATTAATATAATGACCCATATGGAATAGTTTAAAAATTAAAATAAATTATACATTTAGTACTACGGAAAAATTAAATGTAAATAAAGTAATCATTGTCATGTTTATTTTTATGGCGGGTGGATGTTCTCTCCGACGCGACATGGGTGAGAGGGGCCTTTTTATATGGGTTAGCATATCGATCTCCTGCTCACTATTATATCTCACTATTATATCAATTTGTATCTCATTAGCGCATTCTAGAATATTTTATAACAACTGTGTGACATCGGTCAATGGACTTTGTCCCAATGCATAGCTTCTATGAATAATTGATTTGTTTAAGATGTAATTAATTAGCATAGGGTATAATCAATAACTAATATTTATCTGCGTACTTTGTTCATAAAATAGATCTATAGTAAGTTATCCGATGACTGCCCACTTATCTAAAATCTTATTTGCAATGCTAAACATTCTACGGCGTCTAATTATTTTAACGTATTTACCATATTTGTGAGTACTTAATGCTTAATTCTTTTACATCAACCTAACTAGGAACGTGGACAAATTTCCACGTTACAATATGAATTTAAAGGTACCCCACCCTGTAGATTCCCAAAACATTAAAACTATAGATTCCCCCGGTATTACTCCCCCTTCCCAAATGAAATTTTTAAGCAGTCAAAGATGTAACTAATTAAACACTTAACAATGATAAGATTGTATTACTAAACACTAAAAGCTCTAATCAAAAAATGAAAAAAAAAACGCTGAAGCGCTGATTAATACTTTAAAAGATTACAAAAATTTTATTGTTTTGCAATTACCACGATACAGCAATTACGTAATTTCACTAGGGGTTTTTAATGCCACGAGAGGCTTCCCTAAAAACCCAATGAGAAATTAATTAAATTAATTAATGTTTCACAATTCGGGGACCATGCTCAGAGATCCTCTGCAGAACTTAATTTAAATTCAAAAAATTTTCCCCACTTGTCGATTTCAATAAATATTAAATTTGGTTAGTGCCAAAAATGACTTCCTAACATCGTGTCTGGCCGAACAATAGTGCACGTTGACTGAACGTTACGACCTAGTTCTCCTGACTACATATTCTCATTCCCTTTTCCATATTGGCACTTCCTTTTCCAAATTGGAAGTGGGTAATGCCCGAGATGGCGGCAAGTGATGTAGTGCTGGTGCCTGAGCTCACAAAATTAACCAAGAATCAACTTGTTGATATAATAGTTTACCAAAAAAAAACCTGTGAATGTGATTTGTAGTGAAAGATTAACTGAGTGGAAAAATAAGTTAAGCAGTAAAGCTAAGGGTAATAAAGAATTGGATAAGTTTCATGATGCGTTAGAAACAGCAACTAACTTAGTCAACATGGACGTCAATGGCAAACATTGTACGTAAATGACGTACCTACAAATAAAAATGGAAAGAGATTTTCAATTACATGAAATAGATACTCTCAGAAAACTAAGTTTTCATATTTATCGTAAGAACCGGTAAGATAGGTATAGGGATCTTACATATGGATCGACAAAAAAATTAATTTTACAGCACTTGCTGTAAAAATATACAGGATGCTCCATTTAAGAAAATGGAGATAAATCACTTCAAAATCGGCAAAGTTGATACTTTTATACTGACCACCAGGTATATCTGATAATAAAAACACAATACAAGTATTATTATCTGACCTTATCCAATCGGCACAACAAATTTTATTTCTAAATCTCGAATCGTTTGGACACTGCGACGTTTTAATTTACAATATGAAATTCTGAATTTTTTTACAAAAACAATTGTAACTTTAGAACCGCTGAGCAGATTACTTTGATACTTCTACAAATGTTAGAGGATAGCCAAGAGTTTTAACTAATTATCTAAGTAATTAAACATATATAGGTTTTAGTAATTAAAATATATAGGTTATTCCATTTAAAAAAAGTACTTTTTTATTTAACACTTTTTTGAAACACCCTGTATACTTGAAAATATTTTTAAATATGCTCATTTGGCAGCATAACGCATCGCCAAAATTTCAAATTGTCATCAATCATACACACCAAGTTATTGAAAACGGACGTACTATTGCCTCACCTGTATATGTTATGAATCTTAAGGTAATAAAATTAATTTTAAATGTGTTTATTGAACCATTAACTAAATATATTTATATATATGATTCGCAATTTTCGATGATTACCTGCTTAAACAACTATTATAATTAATTTCTGGTTGTGACATTGCAACG
>WYDF02301284.1:0-15570 GCA_009867245.2 Adranes taylori
GGCGCCCTTCGTATGAACCGTGCCGTAACGCAGTATCACGCATAGGAGTACGGACGGGCAACAACGTACGGCCATACACCTCCATCCATGAGATCCAGAAACACCTATCGATCTGGGTTCATCGGAATCATGTCCGTACCTGGTGAGGTTCCCAGTGTTGAGTCAAATTAAACCGCATGTTCCACTCCTGGTGGTGCCCTTCCGTCAATTACTTTACGTTTAAGTCTTTCTTATAACATGACTATATCTTTATATCGTATGTATATACATGGGGTTGGAAACAAGTATTCATTTTTTATTTCAGTTTTGACGTTAATATGTTTCTCTTTAGTTTTTACGGCTTTCTTTGAAGTTGTTGGATCACTGTTTGAAGATTAATTTAGCAGAGTAGATTTAATAGAATGGTATAGGTAGTGTTTAACATTTCTTTTAGTTTTGAATCTGACTTCTCCAAATTTTTTAGAGCATCATTGTCAAGTTTTTTGCGTCGATCAGATTGGAGACGCTACACAAGATCAACTTTACTATTAGCCTATCATGCCCTAGAACCGCTGCATACAATGTCTTCAACCTGATGCAATAATTTAATAACAACACTCAATTAAAGTTTAACGCAAACAATGTCCACTTAAATTTTAATGGAAACACTTATTTACTCAATGCCAAATTTGTTTTATATATTTGTCGATAAGATTATGCTAGCTTCAATAAAAAAGCTTATTTATAAAACAAACAAAAGTCGTAAAATTTTTGTTTCCAATCTTATTTTTGCATATTGATGCTCTTTAAAATTTATAACAATATCTAACGTGTGGGGTCTAACTGTAATGAAACAAATTTTATCCTTACTCTACGACAAATAAGACTGCGCTGCAAAAAATTCGAGCCCTGACACCATTACAGCTTATACCTATGTAAAATGACCATCTAAATCAGAATATCACCCATGTTTTCCCCCCATCAAACGGATTTTTTAAACGTTAAATTGAAAAATAAAATTATTAATATATAATAAACAATAATATATAATAAATTACTTTCATCTCGTGCTTGTTTTCCTCCTATACCCTGGAGTAGAAGTATCTCGTACCTGTTCATCCGAAACCCCTTCTAAATTTTCAGGAAAAAAGTCCTGGTGCTAGTGCAGAAGATGCACTTTAAGGACATGTTACACCGCATGTCCTTGTACGTTGAAAGCAATTCCTCGAGATGAGCGACATAATCATCACTTTTGTTGTTACCCAAAAAGTTATCACACACGGTTTTGAAAGCAAGCCATGCTCGTTTTTCTTTTCGATTAAGGTGTTCCACAAACGTGGAAAAGTTTTCTAATTTGGGAACCCACAAAAACTCCTTCCTTCAGTTTAGTCGCCTCACTAAGCCGAGCAAATTTAGTTTTCAAAAATTGAATCACCTGTCTTGTTCACTCCTTCGATAAACTGTTTTAACTAATCCGAGTTTGATGTGCAAAGGCGGCAAGTAATTTTTTTCCTTAGCGACTCGAGCATCGTGACTGACATTTTTCTGATCGGGAGAAAAACTTTCTCAGCGAGGCCAGTTCCGGACGATGTAATGTAATGTTTGTCTCGGGCTCGCCGGTCCCATTCACGCAGGCACGTGAGTAGAGCAACAACTTTTAAGTTAGCGCAAATTTTCCAGTTATAATCGTGAACTGATTTGATTAAGGATTTGGCTGATGTTTTCGTATATCTCCTTCGTATCCGCAGGGTATTCAATTGGGACTGAGAGTAACTTATTTCCATTGGCCAAAAGAACAACTTTCAAGCTTGTCTTTAATGAGTGTATGAACAGTCTTCATTTGTGGGGGTCAGATGGCATCTTCAGTTCTGTCATCAGAGCATTTGAATTAGGAAAGGACGTTAAACCTTCATCTCCCAAAAACATGAATTTCAGGATTGGCTGTCTTGTCCTACAAGAAGAGATGTTTAACCCCTTTTCTAAGAGATTCCACTGCTGAAGTCGAGATCCAAGAAGTTGAGAGTTACTCTTATGTAACTCCAAATCCCGAACGAGATCATTCAATTCTGACTGAGTTACGAGGTAAGGTTGTCGATGAACTAAATCAGTTACGTACTCTTCATCATTGGTGGCCATCGATGGTCGAGGCTCAGGCTCAAAATCTTCTAACTTCAGAATTTTTGGGGCCACAGGTATTGGCAAAGATTCGTGGTGAGGAACTGGTCGTACAGCTGAAGGGATATTAGTATACTGAATTTTGTGCTTACTTTAGCGAGAAAATCCGACGGTGGAAGTCATACAAAAGTAACAGTCTGTGAGATAACAGCGAGATTTGCGCCAAACCACGGCCACACTAAATGACATAGATTTATGGGTACCTTTGAGCCATAATTGGAATTCTAACTTTTCATTGTTATTTAGTAAAATTAAATAAAACTGACACATCCATTTCTTTCAAGGGAAGAAGGAATACCAACGATTATCTCTCTTTTACAGTTTTCCTACTTCTTCATTTAATCTTTATCTTTCTCTCAGCTTGTCCAAAACATATTCGTCAATTTTCTGCGTATACTATTCCATTCCAGTCTTTCACTTTGTGTCACCTAATGATCCCATTTCCGTTAGTGATTCCATCTTTCAAATAATTTATTCTTTTACTACATATTCTACACATCTTCTCCTGATCATTGAGTCGGTACTTCCTTTCTCGTTTTTCCACATCTTTGATCCTTTCCTCTACCTTGTTTTCCTTTTATATATTTTCATACCATCTATCTAGCGACCATCATTTCCGTTCATACGTTTTTTTCTAATCCCTAACCGTACATTCTTAAAAACTCCCTTTCCTTTCAACCATTTTCTTAAAACTTACCACCCATCATTTATATATCTCAAACTCACTCAATTCACTCTCTTCAGGCGTAGACCAGATATCAACTTGAGCTATTTATTCTCTTGAAACATCCAGTCTCCATTGGTTATATCACGTCCCTTTACCAAACAGCCCATACTTCTGCCCCGGCCATCATTATACTTTTAATACACACATCCAGTATTATTGTTCTCATTCTAACAGATTCACAAATCTTTCTTTCCCATACACAACTCATTCTTTCCATTGCTTCTTTTGCATTTTCTTGCAATCAGTATTCTAGAACGTATCCTAGATCATAGTTTTAGTTTTCCGCGAGCTCATTTTAATTTGCTGATGGGTTCGAAGTGATTAGACATATAATGAACTCCAATTCTATTTACCCTTTCATTGTGATATAAATTTTGGATGGGATGGGGATTTGAGTTTCAGTTAACATTTTCCCTTAAACCCCTACTAACCTCCGTAACCCGAATCATTTATTGAAATTTTGATGTGTAGAAGCGTATTTTAATTGTTTTAGAATTTGTAGAATATTTTTCGTATGAAAAATTGTCCAGTGATTTTTAAAATTTGAAAAAATCTTCGCCCAAAATCTGAAAAAAAATCTATCCCCACAATTCTTATTCAGCGACTTTTTCAATTGGACGATTAAACCAAACAACCTTATTTTTTAATCAATCAGGATTATTCTTTGGACAATGTTCACGAAGAGTTCTGCGTTATAGTGCAAGAACTCTATTCCATTGGTTACATTTTTCTTATACATCCTAACTCGTGGAATCATTTATTATCAGTTTTTCTATACCTGATCTAACGAGATAGTATACAAGGAGTTATGGTTACTATAAATTATGAATTTTAGGAATCGGTTATCAAACGGTTTTGGGTTTAGCCTCAAGAGGCTGTCAAGTAATTATAGCGGATAATATTATCGATGATGAAAAATTGACGTTTGCAAAAAGACTAACAAATAATCCAAATATTTCCGCAAAACATATAGATTTGGCATCATTCGAGAGTGTCAGGGCATTCGCTAAAGATATTAATGGTTCGTTCGAAAGGCTTGATATTCTTATTAATAATGCTGGCTGCTGCAATTTATATAATGGAAGATCGAAGGATGGTCGCGATTTGTTAATGCAAATTAATCATTTTGGGCCATTTCTGCTTACTCATTTACTCGTTGGTAGGTAACTATTACATGCATGTCTAATTTATTAATATTTATATTTTATGTACAATATATCATCGTCACAAAATCTTTATTGCCATAAAAAATAACAAAACAACTTGCAACATTCTATCAACTCAAATTACAAAAAAAAGCCACACATAAAAGAATCAAAATCCAGTCTAACTCTTCTTTTAGAAGAATATGGAATCTTTCGCTTTATTTCATCCTTCTGATGCCATTCCTCTCAATAATTCTTTCCATTATCCTTATACCTTTTATTCCTCCTCCTAAACACACTTTTACATAACCCGCCAAACACCTTTAATTCCCGTATATGCATTCACTCAGTACTTTCACCTTTCCTCATGTCTTCCACATATGCTTCATATCCTCTCACTCTCATCCATCCAAGAGCGGTTTCCCCTTTCCATAATTTTCTAACAATATTGCCACATATTATGGATTTGTTATTATATTTTTAGATCTTTTAAAGAAAACACCCAAAAGTCGAATTGTTTTTACAAGCTGTATAACAGCATATCTGTCGAGATTAACCACAAAGACATTGGATATACCGAAACTATGTTCGACAAGGATGAACGAATTTTCTGCATTACTGAATTACTGCAATAGTAAATTGTGCAATGTGATCGCATCGAATTATTTCGCCTATAAATTGAAGCCATTTGGTGTTACATCAAATTCTGGTCACCCGGGTGTTGTCAAAACACAGATTTTTAATAATTCAATAAAAACAGGTTGCATATATTACAAGATATGGGCTCCCTCATTTATATATCTATTTCTTTCCCTGGTAGGCAAAGTAAGTTACTATATTTTATTCTAAATTATTATTTTCAAGCCATTTTACCATTATGAATTTAAAGTTCAAAATATGTGAGAATATCATTGCTTTGTATTTGATGTAGAATGATGAAGTTTTTATTTTGCTGCGCAATGAAAAGCTCACTAATGAATCGAACATTTTTATTTACAAACACGGGTTACCAGCGTTTAGTTGATTGCATCTTCTTCCCAAATCTGACTCCTCAAAATCTCTTGTAAGAATCTTTCACAAATTCACTGCCCGCGCCGTAGAGAAATACGGGGATCCTTGGAATTCATGGGTAGGCGAATTCAAAAGTTCTTTGTTTGAAATTACCCGAAAAGTGAGTCAAGAGTGGCCACAGGCCGCAGCAAAGAACAGCGGAACCGTAGGGAAATATGGTGTTCAAGTCAGTCTGGCTTGCGAAGTATACTAAACTGTCTTGTTAGATATTTCCCAAAAGTGACTCAATAACGGTCGCAGGCCGCGCCATAAGTTAATATGGGGACCGGGGAATTCATTGGTAGGCGCATTCATTGATAGTCGAATTGAAAACATATTGGCAACTACACTGTTGAGATTACCCGAAAAGTGAGTGAAGAGCGGTCACAAGTCGCGGCAAAGCGGACAGCGAACCGCGAAAAGTTGGCAAATTCAAAAGTTCATGGTAACTTTTGAATTTGTTGTCAAAACGTGAGTTGAGAGCGGCCGTAGGTCATGCCAAAGACGAAGCTGTCCGGGCCGCAGGCAAATACGGGAATCGGGAGATTTTCCCGGTGCTGAATTGATGAGTACGCAATTTATAGATGTCACGAGTATCTTAATTACAATTAACAAATTTCAGAAGCCACTCTTGAATCTGATATTGATTATAATTCTAGGAATCAGAGGATGGTGCACAAACTAATTTACAGTTGGCTATGTCGAGTAAACTAGAAGATGTGACTGGACATTTTTTTGTAGATTGTACCGATGTTCTGAATCCTTTGTTTTTTAAAGATAAAAAACTTTGTGATGCTATTATAGCTGCAAGTGAAGAATTTGTTGGCCTGAAGGAGGACGAAAAGTTGTAATAATTCATTACAAATTCTATGATTATTATTAGCATATGATTTGATGAGAATATGTTTATAACATATGATAGAGAATACATGAAATTAATATTTAATGAGAATAATTATACAAATCAAACTAGGATCTCCCAATTTCCAATCAGTTATACAGCATACTTGACTCGAAAGTAGGAGCTCTGGGGTCGAATCGTATAATTATTATTATTAATGAGAAAATATTTATGGAAAATATATTTCAAAAATAATCAGAAGATATATTCTCTGCGATATATTTATATTAGTTTATAATTAGTTCTGAATTTTTTTTTGTTTAAATTTTTATGTTGTAACAGTTTTTCATAATCTACTATATCTGCGAAATAGGTTGTATGTAGCTAAAATAAAAGTAAATAATTATTAGGTAACGAATTGTGTAAAATAGTAAAGAATTGTGTTTTTAACTTCGGTTTGGAACTGTGTTGTTTTGAATGAACCCTGTATAGAATTTGTGCAATCTATTCTTATTTCTATTCTATTCTTATTTCTGGGATAACTTGTATTATTGTATCCTCATGACTGTCATGTCTAAAATAATATCTTTAGTTGTAATGGATTTCATCATCTTGGTGCTACAGCCCATTCTAATGCCATTCTGTATAATTCTGGCACTCTGATTTCCAGTTAGAGGCGCCAATACTTCTTGCATCTTGCAATACTCCATCTACCCACCTAAGCTTGAGTCAATCTACTCCTGCTGCCGATGGGTTGAGCATCGAGAACTTTCTTTATAGGGTTATTTTCATGTCCTGTCCATCTTAACCTCTTTAGTTTTATAACGGTTATTATGTCTTTACCATTTGCTTTTTCTCTATATAGGTTTGGCAGTTCGAAGTTATAGCTCCTTCTCTGTCCCCATACTCCACTTTCCTTTCATATATCCGCCTGACAATTTTTAGAACACTTTTCTTTCAAAGCCTAATAGAGCATTTTCGTCTGTTTTGGTAATGGTTCGGGCCTCCAATCCATATGTTAACACGGGGATTATTAATGTTTTATATATTCTTGGCTTAGTTGGCTGCGGTAGACGTTAATTCGTGAAGTACTTGGTTAACCCATGATAACATCTATTGGCCGTTACTATTCTTCTCTTAATTTCAATAGAAGTGTTGTTATTATCCTCTATTAGAGTGCCTTGGTAGATGAATTCTTTAACCACCTCAAAATTGTACTTGTCAACTATCATGTTTTGTCCTACATTTCTTGTTCTGGTTTTAGCTGTTAGTGGCATAAACTTTGCTTTAGTTTCGTTGACCTCCAGCCCCATTATTTCCGCAGCAGTTATGAAGTCTGAGAAGACTTCGGTAGACCCTCTGATAGTATTTGTTAATACATCAACATCGTCTCCATATGACAATATCTGCGTAGACTTATTGAACATGGTCCCCCTGCATTCGAGATCTGCGTCTCGAACAATTTTTTCCAAGGCTATTTTAAAAAGTTGACACGCCAGCGCATCTCTTGGTCTTACTCCTCTTTGTGTAGCGAAAGGTTGTGATGTATTAGTTTGATTTTTTCAGAAGATTCGATGTTAGTCATAGTCATCGGTACCAGGCGTCCAGGCATATGAGTTTCCCTAATATTCCTAGCTAGTTCATTGCCTCGTATAGTCTAGGCCTCAGCGTACTATCATATGCAGATTTAAAGTCCACAAAAAAATGATACATATCGATGCTGCATTCCCGAGTTTTTTTGTTTCAAGGATTTGTCGTGAAACAAATATTTGATCTATGGTGGAGTGTCCAGAACTAAAGTCCGCTTAATATTTGCGAAGGTATTTTCTGTGTATGGTTTCAACCTCGCATTCAGAACATTGAAGAGAATTTTGTAACAAGTATAAAAAGGGTTATTCCTCTGTAGTTTTGGCACTCCAATTGGTTTCCTTTCTTGTGTATTGGGCATATCATTTCCAAACTCCATTCGTCCGGCATCTTCTCTTCTGACCAGACTTTGCTAATCATTTCATGGATTGTTTGGATTAATACGTCTCTACCATGTTTGAACAGTTCAGCCGGAAGACCGTCACTGCCTGAAGGCTTGTTGTGTTTTAGTCTTTTATGACTGCCCTTATTTCCTCAGTTGCTGGGGGTTCTACATGTTCTGTATTAACAGGTGTCAGATCTGTATTTTCAATGCCTTGTGCATTTCCTACCGGTTGATCTTGTAGCCGTTATCTTATGGACAGACTATTAGAAAAGACACTTGTTAACGAGACGTCTTGAGATCAAATTGTGTCGCTGTTGAATTTTGTGAGTTACTACAATCAAGGAAGATTGTGCTAATTTTTGAGGAATATCCACAAATTCGTTAATTCAGATTGAAGGTACAACATCTTGTTCAGCTACGTTAAGTTGGATTTGTTATGGATGACGAATTTTTGATTTAGTTGAAACCATTTTTTCTGCTTGGTTAAAACGTGGTTTCGCATGTGGCCGCTTTTATTAGGTTTCTCACAAGAACTTTGTTGGAGATCGCGTTGCGAGCAGGCACTAAAAAGGAAAGCAATTTAACCAAGTGTTGAGTCAACCGTTGATAAATGGAAATCTCATAATTTAATTAGTTTTTCGTATGATGCCATTTTGTTTCACCATCCTGTTTTAAACGAGTTAAACTGTTTGAAACGAATACAATAATTGACCCTTCCTGGTTGTCAGTATTTATATCGTAGAATCCCCACCAATAAAATTGCTCGCTCTATCTGAGTCCAGCTCAAAATAATACTAAAAAGTTTGGATTGTCCAGATGGCTCTAAAAATTTTATACCCAAAATATCAATACTATAATCACTTTATTTTCATTTAAATTTAACGTCGTATTGCACTCAAAATTATGAAATTGAGAATGGAGTATGTAGGGATATCGAGTGCTATGATAAGTATGATAAAGGGTTTGTATGAAGGTACGAAAGTAAGGGCGAGAGTTAATGATAGAATGGTTAATGATAGGTGTCTGAATGGTTTGAGACCAAAAGGGGAGTAAGGCAGGGATGCCTGCTAAGTGCTTGCCTATTTGACATATATTTATCAGATTTGGAAGAGGTGTTGGAAAAGAGGCAGGCGGGTGGGATGAAAAATGGAAGTGTGATGGTGTGGTCTGTTACCTATGCGGATGATATAGTATGCATGGCGAGTGATAGAGCTGAAAGAAATGATTGGGGCACAAAATGTGTCGTGTAAGGAACACGTGGAAATGGTTACGAAGAAGGCGAGTGGAGTTATAGAAAGAATGAGGAATGTATGGGAGAGAAAGTTTGGTGAGTCATTGAGAATTAGGTTAAGATTATGGATGTATGTGTGAATAGCAAAATGATGTTAAAGCTGACGTATGGGCGTTAGAAGAAAGAGAGAGGACGGAGAGAGTATGGAGAGAGTTCAGATTGGATGTGTGAAAAGGATGTTGGGATTGGATAGGAATCGAGGAATGAGATTGTAATGCAAGAGATTGGAAAATATAAATTTTGGATAAATGGAGCTAAAAGGATGTTAAAATTTGAGGGTAAGGTATGGAGGGATGAAGGAAGAAGGTTGGTGAGGGAAGTATACAAGGAGGGAATGATGAATGGGGGAGCAGATGGAAAAGAGAATGAATGGATTAAAGGTAGAATAAATGTGAATAAGATGGTCGACGGATAGATGATATGAGAAGTTGATTGGAAGCTGCGGAGCTGAGAATGAGTTCACTGAGAGGATGAGGGATGTTGAAACGCAAAATAGAGAAGGAGGAATCAATGAAAGTAGATAGAATAGTAAGTATAAGTGGATTATGGATGAGGAGGATATGGCTAAATATCTAGGTTCAGGATTGAGCATGTCAGAAAAAAGGATGATTGCAAGGTTTAGATGCGGGAATGAAGAAGGTGGAAACAAGTACTGGATAAAAGAACATGAAAGAATGTGTAGGATATGTGGAGAGAAAGAGGAAAACTGGACACACTGACTAAAGGAGTGTGAGGACATTGTGTGGAGTGAAGAGGAAAAGAAAATGGGGGAAAACTGGAGAATAATTTTGGGGAAGAAGAGAATAGGAATAATGAATAAAATTAGGATGGAAGTAAATAAAAGAAGGTAAAATGGGATTAAGTAAATAGTAGAGGATTTGTTATAAGGAGAATAAGGGGATAGGGAATAGGAGGTGAGTAAAAAAAATTGAAGAGAGGGAAGTTAGCCTTTTCTTCTTCTGATAGTGTAAATTTAAGGGAATAAAAGAAAGGTGGAAAGAAAACTGTTTTGAAATTGTGTTATTTTGTATTTTGGAATTCATTATTATTATTTTATTATTTTTATTTTTTATGGCAATAAAGGTTATTACTATTATTATTATCCCTAAAAATTAGTTTTAATCGTAAAACCTGAATTGTAAAACCTATAATGTAACGTAAATGACCTGTTTTATTACAGTTAAAACAATGTTTAGATATAGCGGTTTGTACATTATTATTCGCAACAAAATCACACTCGACTTGACTAGCGCAACTGGAATATCTATGTTCTTTAGATTTGACTTTAGGCGCTGGAGGAATGTAATCTTCAATTGGATTTAATTTCAAGTGTAACTAATTATGTTCGATAGTACAGAGCCAAATTACGTAAAACGAGATTCACTATAAGTTTCTGGAAAACCAAGAGTAAGTCTAGAAAACAATTGCAAGCTACATACATTCCAATACTTTCATCTTTACCATGAGTTCTACGCTTAATCTCATATAACAATTCATCGCTATAAAAGGCAGTAAGCCTGTAAGTAATTCACTCTATGTATAAACCCTTTTCCTATTGGCTCTCAGCCAAAACAAAACTTTACCCGAAACTAGGACAACTGCTGAATGGAATAGATCAATGTCCGCTATCTTACGAGCTTCAAATAATTCCTGAACTCTTTCTAAAAATGAATTTTTACGGACAACCTTTATCCCCAGAAAATGTTAAATGCCATTTATAAATCTTTGCATTTCTAGTAGGATGATTAGAAGGATTTTGAATTGAGCTTCCAAAAAACCATCCTCAGAATCTTCTGAATCAGAGTTATTTGACAAGGAAGTCACATTCAAACAAGTCGTATTCATATTTTGTAACGTAGCTTTATGAAATAATTTAATATGAAGTTCTACCTCAGCTTCTAAATTTATGATTTCTATAAGCTTAACGCTTCTTCAGGATTTTCCTCGGCAGAAACTGGTTTAGATCTATTAATTCTAGATAAAGTATGTGACATATTAATTCTAGATAAAGTAATTTCTTATGAATGGCCGAATTAGCGTCTCCATCAAAGTTTTGAATCAATACTTTAATTTTAACAATTTTAGATTGAACTGCTGCTAACTCATCATCATTAAATTTAAAAGGATATGTGGGATAGCTTAATTTCGTAATCACTTTCTCTAATTTAGATCAACGAAAATTTACGAAAATTGAAAATTGACTCAGTTATTTACGAAAATTAGCGACTGTACCATCAATCGGTAAGGCTCTAAAAGATAATTCATAAATTAATTCGCCTTGGCTAAGAAGATTTATTTCGAAATTTGCTATATTAAAATAATGAACCAAACTCGTCGATAATCAGATAATAATAAAGTCACAGAAAATACAATTAACAGATCTTACAATTAAAGTTTGCACTTATTTAAGAATATTGTGACACCCCGTTTAATAGGGTAGTGACCGAGGGTTTTGCTCGACGGTAGTGAAGAGTAAAACATTTAATCTTAAGATTGTACTTGGGAAAAATAAAGTAAAAGATTCGTTTAAAAGTACTTAGATTTAATTAAACATTATGTAAGTTAGTTTGACAAAACATACATACCATTTCTTAATGGAAGGGTAAAAAGTAAAGCAGCAGTTTATTCAAACATAACAACCCTTCGTAATTAAAGAATAGTAAATACATCTATAAGAACTTACAATTACTTTACATCATCATAAGACATGTCTTGAGTTCATTGAATTGATACATGTTAAACAACCCTTTCAATAAAAATTTATAATTTAATAAAGATAATGTTACTTAGAAACCAAATACAAGTTCATATAAATTTAATTAGATTTTCTTTACGATCATCCATGTATACCATATTAGATATAATAATTAAAAGACTTTTTGTATCGACAGACAGCATTTCACTGAATGTAATAATTATTATTTATCAAATGAATTAAGTTTTAACTAGAACAAAACTACATTATGTCTATTTTTCAATTGAGAGCTAATAGGCCCACGGCTGCTTCTTATACTACTTCGTCTCGCAATGTCCCGTAGCAAAAGCCCCAACTGATACTTGAAATTGTAAAATGACCGCCTAAAGAATGCGGTTACTTCCGTTCGCGTTCGAAACTAATATTTTTTTCTCTATAATAAATGCAATTAGAATCTTTAATAATTATTACGGTTGCCAACTAATTGCGCTACATGTATATTTAATTTAAATCTTCTAGTCCTCTATGCATGTAAAAGATTGCATCTACTTTTTCTAATTTATGTGTTAATTTAATATTTATTTGAACCCTTGTATTTTCGCTACGGGGTATTTCTGCCCCCTACGGAGAAAATCACGGCCCTGTCATTTTTTGCATGAATAATCCCTAAATGTAAGGTCTTTTTTAGTACTTAAACAATATAAAAATATTTTTAATAGACCTTGTATATACATAATAAGAAATTTCCTATATGTATTGAGTTCACCTGGGTGAGTAACAACTGTGTAGAAAAAAAATTTAAAGCTTTTTGCATTAATTGTTTTTGTATTTTGTTCAAATCAGCGAATTTTCTTTGACGTAGAATTAGTACTTACTTTTCATAATTTTCAGATGATTTCGTTGTTTCTTGTAGCTTTGCACCATTAGTGAAAATTCTGTCGTATACGATTACTGCAGCGTTAACGACATTTGCTGGAGTTGTAGTGTATCTCCGTTTGACATTCGTTCATACAAAACTGTAACGTATTCAAATAATATAGTATCTTTTTGAATATGGTGTCAGAAAGAATTGACACCCTGCTGTATAAAGTTCGTTATAATCAACGAATATTTATTCCCCAAAAGAATTGTGGGACTATAATGCATTGTTTTGAAATTTTAAGTTGTTGGTCCTATCAACACCGGATATATGAGCCAATCAAAAATTTTAATTTAAAAATAAATTCCATTAAGTGTATAGATATATCATTTAAGTACAATTATACTAAAAGCAATTGAAATAATTTTTTAAATAATCAAATAGTTTTTGAATTTCATTTAACCTATACGAAATATGCAATTTCTGTATTTTATTATCATTGCTAAATATTATAAAGTATGCTTATAAATAATAATGCACTGTGAAAATTGATTAAATAAGTACAAAACACAAAACTTCATACATATAACAACCGCACAACACTTAGGAATACTAATCGTTAAAAATAATTCCAACTACGTGACAAATCGTTCCGTTCCGCCTCTTCAAAAAATTGCCGGAACGTCGATATGATGCGTTCCGGTCCCATTGCATCCCTGCTTCCAGGTACATGATTTTTGAGTGCGCAAATTTAGCAAGGTAAAAGAAAAGAAATTGCTTGTACTATTTAGCAAAAAGAACACAATCTTTAAGTGCCTGAAGTGCTCCCTGACTTTCGTTTACAATAAAAGCCGTTATTTGTTATATTTCCTTTTTATGTTTTCTTGTGCGCAATGGAGGATTGTATATATTTCGGACTGAATGACTGTTGTAAAACCGCCTAAAAGGCAGGGCATTTTGCATTTCTGTCGTTCTCCGTATATTCCTATTGACTGGACATATATAGTCCGATTTCATTTCTAGTATTTCATTCTCTGCAATTTTAGTGACAAAAATATTTATCATTTCGAATGTTAGTGATGTTTCTTTTTTTAATCTGTCTTGACCTCCAACCTACAAGCCGCGTGAGATGCTTCAATAATATCGGGCTTTCTTGTCCCACAGATTTTAATAACCGTGAATCGATTTAATCTTCTGCACTACTTCTGTTTCTCAATATCGTCCATTAGATTAATCTGCGATGCAAAAAAATATTTTTCTTACCATTACAACCTATATTCCTATGTAAAATGACATTATTCCCATTGGCCAAAATAATAACTATGAAACTTGTCTTTAATGAATCTATGAACAGTCTCCATTTGTGGGGGTCACACGGCATCTTCGGTTCTGGAATATGTATAAAGCCAGTGAAAAATGAGAAAAAAACCGGTTAAAACGATCCGGAATGAATGATCGTTTTTAACGATAGTTTTACAATTTAATTTATTTTTTGTCCTTACTTGCTACAAATGTTCATGAATTATAAATTGTCACCTCTCTAGTCCCTCAGAAGCAATTTAATGGTTGAAAAATTGATGCCCATAAAATCACGCAAAAGTTATTAACATAGCGGGAGGGGGGAAGCGCCCTAAAAAACAGTGGGTGTTGGGGGAAACGGGGGTAATATTCGGATTCAGGAGGTTATTTTACATTGAGGTAAGCAGGAATGGTATCAGAGCCGATTTTCATGCAGAACAGTGTTATCGTAAAACTCTTTTCTCATAACATTGTCACATAATAACATAAGCGAAACTCCAGAAAAAGAGAAACGAAATTAGAAAGAGATAAACAGTTACATCCAAATTATAAGTCCTAGACACATGCCAGATGTTCAGCTGATACTTTAACCGATAGAGATTTTGTTTTGCAAAAGCACATGTACAAAACGACCAATACTAGAATATACTGCTACACGTGGTAAAATATATCAGGCAACTGCCATCTATGTATTATCAGAAACATTTATGCGATGTTGCCAGCTTGCTAGCTATTATACAGTTCATTGTGCTTCATATTTATTGTTTATTGTGTAATGTGTATTTTAAACAAATAATATAATGCTGATAAGTAAACAAGTTATTATTTTGTATATTATTGTTTTGAATAATATATCTTTATTATTTCTTTTATTTGACTATTTTCTTTATTAGACTGAAATTTTATTTATGTTTGTAGAAAATTATTTTTAGCTTTCGAAAGTAGGCACATGCACATGCTATTTTAAATTTAATTCTTCGTTGTTAGTTATAAAAGATTTATTAAAGTTTGAGATTTATTTTGTTGAAGTTGAGGTGTTGAATTTTACATAAACGAAAGTTTTGTGAGTTTTAAATAAACTATGAATGATTCTAAAAAAAGTTATTGGAAGAAATGGTGGGGTGTATTGCGCGTATCAAAACTGCAAAATCGCTTTTATATGAAAGAAGAAAAATTTATAAAATTCTTTACATTTCATTACATACATTAGTGTAAGTATTATACATCGTGAAAAAGTATACACATAAATGTATATTTATTTTGTATTACTTTTAACGAGTACTTTTATACAGTTGTAGAAAATGGTTAGAGGCTTCCGGCAGAAGCGATCTAAGTTCAAAAACATTACAAGAATTAAATTTAAAATAATGTAAGACTTTTTTCCCCCAAAATCCTTTTGCATATATATTTATCAGCTAGAAACTATATTCTATGATAATTTTGAACAATATATTTGTTATAACAAAGTTGGCTATAATCTTTATTTCAAATAAGAAGTTGAAGCATTTAAACATCCATGTGTAAATTTTTATTTAGA
>WYDF02301295.1:0-15569 GCA_009867245.2 Adranes taylori
GATAGATAGATAGATAGATAGATAGATAGATAGATAGATAGATAGATAGATAGATAGATAGATAGATAGATAGGTAGATCCATTTTTGAGTGTGCCCTAAGTGACACGGGTGACGGTATAAAAATTAATGGTCATCCTGTCAACAACCTTAGTTATGCAGATAACACGCTTAACATTGCAGAGAGTCCGAAGTCACTGCAACGCCTTATCGACTGAATATCAGCTGATGGAGAACGACTTGGTTTAGAAATCAACGCAGAAAAAGCAAAAACTATGGTGGTAAGCAGAGCACCGACTAGACATTTGAACATATCGGTAAGTGGCAAACAAATTCAACAGGTCTCTATGTTCAAGTATCTCGCCAGCTGGATAACAGAAGACCTGGATCTAGACGCAGAGATACGGACCAGGATTGAACAACCTAAACGTACGAGATTGATCTGATGTTGATACACACACACTATTCAGAGCCGCGCAGGCGAATATGCTAGAATTGTCGCCAGCAAACGCCATTAGATGGATATGACACCTTAAGAAGAAGAAATGATTGCAAAGTTTACTAATTCATTTTCAATTGATTTACCGATAATTATGAGCCTGTTAATACATAAGGAAGTATCGCTTGGTTCCTTTCATCCTTGCATCGTTTAAACATTTGGATTGTGGACAGAAAGAAATCTTAATTTTAGAGAAACTTTTTGGTTACTTTAGAAATTTATGTTTTTGTTACTTTGAATTCATCTGATCTAACTAAATTTTTTTTTGTAATTTCCAAAATATGCCATAAGCCTATATTTCATTTTTAGTATTGCTTCAATAAAATTTAAATTTTCATCATTTCTAGGCTAATACTCATACTGTAGCTAATTTCAATTGTTGAGAAATACCAGAACACAATATTCCATACATAATGCTTATTATAATTCACGGCAGTTTTCTAGAAGCCCCTTAACAATACAACCCTTTCATATTGAAACACAACTATAAGGTCGATAACGAACACAGAAAAAAATTATTCAAAAATCAATGCACGCATGATTTGCATACGGATATTTTTTTCCTACGATTCCCAGGATAATTTCTACATTCATATGGATGCATACAATACACAATCTTGCATTCTTGGGTTTTATAAGTATAAGTACAATTGTTCGTAATATACAGCAGTGAATATTACATGTACATTTTAAGTATTTCCAATTATTATGTAATCGTTGTCATCAGGTTGGAATATTTATAAGTATGTAAGTCTCCATTGATTTTTTTTTTCGTTCCCATGGCTTGAACTTTACATTTGAATTTGAAAATTTCATCTTAAATCTTTTATAAAACATTGAATTAGTTATGCACAGTATTTTATTTTATTCCAGAGGCTGTAAAATCTAGATGTTATAGTAGTCTGTTGGTACTATTGTTAGTTGTATTTTAGACGTCTTATGTCTACTGTCAACGATCTATATTTATAAGGTACCTTTGAAACGAGGGTATCTTCTTCTACTGGTGAATTTACTATATATTTTCAGCGTGTAATAACGACGACATTTTACAAGTACAGGTAACCTCCTTTGATTGCGAAGAATACGTTCCAGAGAAGGTCGCAATGAGCAAAGTTTTGTAATCATCGGGGCATTTAAAACAAAATATTTTGGTAACAAAAAATTATTAAGACGAAAATACATCTTTTATGTAGCATAGATTAATACAACATTAAAAAGAAACTGAAAAAAAAACTGTTATTCCATCACTCTGATCCGCGTTGAAAAGAAGAATCTATTGTTCCTTGCTGGGCCTATATGCGTTTACATTTGTCGATAATCGTCAAATATCACAGACCTGCATTTTTTCGGTTGTATCATGTTTTTCAAGTTTAAATGATTGATTCCTATGTATGTTTGTGCGCCGAATCCAAAAAAGACGTTAGTTAGAAGACGTTAGAAAGTGCAAATGGCAATTAATCAAAATGTGTTATTTACCGAAAAAAAAAATCATAAATATATGATCAACTGACAGATTTAATTACATAGGAAATGCTGCCATCTGTCGGTTTATGATGACAACGAATTGTTCACATCATAAACCGGCAGATGACAGCACTTTCGTCATTAAACGTGTTCTACATCTCAGCTGGATGTCAATGTTGACGCAAACGTTGATACGTATCCTCCGCGATCAAAAGTGTTTGTGTCAGCGGATATACGCTAAAAGCAAACATACTGAGCTCGAAATGACGTCAAGAGGCGGAAAAAGTCTGTAGATTCCTCTTTTACATTTGTGGTGAGTTAATGGTGTGTTAATGGTAAATCATAATGTTGATTGTTACTTTTATTCAACCGGTGTTCCCGGTTTCAATGTAAAGAATTAAAGGATCATCGTCTAGTCATATCCGCGATCGGCTTTACGTCCTGTCCCTCATGATCAAGATGTACCAGTGTCTATGCCTCCAGAACATTTATTTGAAGTAGATGGTTCAGAAATTGAATCAAGTGAAGAAACCAAACATAACGAACCTGACAATTCTGCTCCACAACCATTTACACAAATTGAACTGAACGATTTGATTCTCGACTTATGATCAAAGAGGCTTCAAAATTGCTTGGTTCACGGCTTAAAGATAAGAATTTGCTCGCAGCTAGTGTTTCATTTTCCTGGTTCAGGTACAGAGAAAACCATTTTATTCCATACTTTTCGGAAGAAGGAGGCTTAGTATTCAGCAATGATGTTTGTGGACTGTTTAAGACATTCAACATTCCGTACGAAAGCACTGATTGGAGACTATTCATTGATTCGCCGAAGCCTTAAGTTTGTCCTGCTTCACAATGAAAACAGATATGCGTCAATACCCATAGGGAATTCTGTACACTTACAATAACGGTATAACAATTTACAATTTGTTCTCTAGAAAATTAAGTAACACGATCATAAGTGGATCATGTGTTGTGATCTCAAACTAATATCGAAAATCAAGGACAGCAAGGCGGGTACACAATGTTTCCTTGTGTGTTTATGAGAGTAGGATAGCAGAGACAGAGAAAATCATTGGAAACAGAAAGATTGGCCACAACGTGCGTCATTGAAACCTAAAAATTGTGCTCCAAAAAATCAGTCGACGAAAGTTCTCCTTCTACCTCTACATATTAAATTAGGCTTGATGAACCAATTTGTGAAAGCTTTACCAAAAGATGGTAAATGTTTCCAGTACATTTGTAACAAATTTCCAGCCCTATCAACCGCAAAACTAAAAGGGGGTGTCCGGATATTAGAAAACTTTGCAAAGATAGAAATTATGAAAAGGAAATTGAAGTTGCTGAAAAAGAAGCCTGGGTCGCCTTTAAAGATGTAGTAACTAATTTTCTGGGCAACAAGAAGGATCCAAATTTCAAGTCTATCGTTGAGGCTATGCTGCAGACGTACGAAAATTTAGGCTGTTCCATGAGTTTAAAGGTTCATTTCCTACATTCACATTTGGACTACTTCTTTCAGAATCTGGGTGTTGTTAGTGAAGAGATGGATGAAAGATTCCATCAGGACATCAAAGAAATGGAAAAGCGTTACCAAGGAAGATGGAATACTATAATGATGGCGGACTATTGCTGGATGTTGCAGCGAGATGATCCCAGAAGAGCACACCCACAGAAAAGGATGAAACAGAGCATGGTTGGTCCAAAGAGACGTCGACGCTACGACAAGCAATCGACTGACAATCGAGAGGTCCGGGTTCGAGTCCCGGGCTGGGTAAACATTTTTTCGGGACACAAGTAATGTACTCTATTAAATAATGCCAGCGTGGAGATTTAACCACGAAACATAGAAGTAGTTTAAATTATATTTAACATATTAAAAGCAGAATTTCTAAATAAGCTTCATATTAAAATAAATATCAATTGCCGATAAATATTATAAATGTCCAACTACTTTCGAATTTATGTACCAACATGACAATATTTATAATTAATGTACGTATTATATTCGCATCATTAATTTTTATTGCATATACATAATATTTAAACAAATATTATCAGCATATGCTCTTATCACATGTAAAATACAAACATTATGGATAGATACATTAGAATATACGAAAGAGACAAGAAAATTATTCGAGGAGACAAATAATTTCTAATTATAGTCCAATAGAAATCGCTTTCAGTTTGAATAAAACGTTATCTTACTAATACGAAAAAAAAAATACATTTATGCAGCCAGCACAATTAATGCGTAAATTATGCTAATATTATGTTTCAATGTGGAAGATAACCTATTACCAGGGGCATAAGAAAATTTATTAAAGGATTTATTATCAGAAAAACATATGGCAATGCTTTTATTAACTTAGCACATATATGCAATGAAAAACACTGAAAAACAAAGGAAAGAATCAAATATAAACAATTTTTTCGTTTCTCACTACCCTTCAATTACATATTTCATTTAAAAAAAAAACTAAAAGAAGAAGAGAAAATAAATAAAGAGAAGGAGAAGAAGAAGAGGAAGTAGAAAAAAGAAAAGAAGAAGAAGAAGAAGAGAAAACGGAAGAACACAACGGATTTTTAATGGAAAAGGCGCAGATACTAATGGACGAGTTAAAGCAGATAAAGAAAGAAAATAATAGACTAAATGGAAAATTAGACCTTATGCAGCAAAGGAATGAAGAGAGGAAGACATAAATAAGAGAAATCAAAAAAGAGATGCAAAGAGTAGGAACAAAAACGGAAGAAAGCACGAACACCAAAACGGAATGATATGATTAGAAATGGATTGAAAAGAGAACGAATTGAAAGCAAAAACAGAAGAGATAAAACATTGGACTAGAGAGAAACTCGGACTAGAAATAAATCTACAAGAAACAAAAAGAATAAGAAGAAACGGAATTAATGGACCAATTCTTTTAAAAGGAAAGTGTTTGGAAGAAAAAGAAAAAATATGTAAAAAAAACACAATGATGGCTATAAGTAACGACTTAGCGACTTGAAAGGAAAAGAGTGTTAAAGAAGTAGCAGCGGAGCAAGGGAAGCAAGGGAAACAGAGTTAAAGTAGCTTATAAAAAAATTAAAATACAGGAAAATGCTAGTTCCATAATCAGTATCCCAGAAATCAGACTAGAAATGAAATAAAAAACCTAACAAATGTAGAGAGGGGAAATGAGAGTGAAATCGAAAAGGGAGTGGAAAAAATAGTGTATAAGATGAAAGTAAGAACAATAGCACGCTACAAATTGAAAAGCTATAAAATAACGATGGTACATTGGAATATAGGAGTAATAGAAGGACAGGATGAAGATTTTTGCGGGTTTATACAAGACTATAATATAATAGGATTTTCGAAAACATGGAAAGGATAAAGTAAATTAGAGTAAACACTAGCAAAATTACCAAGTCATAGATAGTAAGTACAATCAGCGACAAGAGATACAAGAAGAATGCCTATAGGGGTGATGGTGATGGGAATAAGAAAGACAATTAAATAATTGGCGGAAATAGAAAGCAAACTAGAAAGTATAAATAGGTAAGGAACATTGGATCATTGTATTAGTAGTAGTAATTAACCTTTTTTAGCGTTAACAAATTATTTACAATTAGAAAAAACAAATAAAACAAAACATTAGTCTTCTTAAACCTTACAAAATATTATTACAAAAAAGAACAACAAACATAAAAAGATAAGACAAAACCTAATAAAAAAAAATTCTTCACCCACTAGCACAGCGGCAAAAGGAAAAATGTATATATCTCATCCATTATTTTTTGCATGACTCCTAACCCTTTTCCCTTGCCCCAAACATAGCCTCCAATTCTTTGCTTCTTCCCTTTCCTCATTTTTCCATTTTAGTTCCACACATTTTTTCACCTCATGTTCCCAGCACTCATCATTCATTCCACATATCTTGCATCTTCTTTCTTTTTCTTTCATCCAATACCTGTTACCTCTCTTCTCACTGCCACACCTGAACCTAGCAATCATCATCCTCACATCCATACTCTTACATGACCTTAAGAATTCGGGCATATGCCCCTGCACTTTTAATTCTTTATATTTCCTTTTATATCTACAGTTCCTAATCCTCTCCTTCCTCTCCAGTTTTTACAAACACTCTAACGTCCATGTCACTTCCCTCTCACCTTCCCACCTCTCCTTTACATTACTAAACCATTCTTCCATTGACCATCCTCACTTTTTAGATCTTTTTCCTCTCCACCACCTATTTATTCCCTTCTCTCCTATTCTTTTCTTCTCTCAGTATACACATATACACCCGTTCAACCATCTTCTCATCTTCACCTTGTATGACCTTTCGTTCATACTTCACTATCTTTTTAACTCCCTTTATCCAATATTTCGACTCATTTAATTCCTGTAACACTATCTCCCCAGAAGTCGATTTTTCTACACCTACAAATGTTCTCATGTGGTATATACGCATTCTTTCCATTTCTTTCCTTTACTGCCCATACTTTCGTCCCATACATTAATATACTTTTCACACATACATTGAATATCCTCAATCTCATTCTTACGGAGTCATCAAATTTGTCCGACCATAACTTACTTAACCTCAATGTTGTAGTTTACGCCTTTCTCACCAACCTTCTCACATGTTCCCTTCCGCTTCCTTTCCTAGATATCTGAACTCTCTCACACATTCAATCACTCTATCCCGTTTTACAACGGGGGGCGCCAATAGCAGAATAGGACAGAGAGTTTCGAACAGAAAGAGCGCAAGCAAAAGAATATGCTAGAAACTCCAGACACACAATTACCAAAGTAGGAAAAATTCACTAGATTGGACAGAAGAACGTGGATTGTGGATAATGAACGGAAACTGTAGGGGGGTTGAGAAAGGGAGGGTACATATATTCGACAGAAAGAATGATCAGTGATCGACTATGCCCTAGTTAAAACAATAGAACACAAAATCAAACCATGTGAGTTAGACCATCAACCAGTAATAATCAGACTAATAAGAGAAACACTTCTCGAATAAGAGAATAAGAGAAACACTTCTCTTCCGCATCTTAAGTGTCATTTGGAACTGTTCCTATCCCGTATCATAGACTCAATCCTGTACTAAATCTACTCGAGGCTAAATCCTCCACTATTTCTAATTCACATATTTTATACTTCAATAGTAATTAATTTAAATAATGCCACTCAACAAAACTTTTTTAATGACCTAGGTATATTAGACGGAGAGAACGACGGTTACATTTAATTCTTAACGACAGTTTAGGAGAAAATTCTAAAATCTTCAACGATTTTCTTATTATGTAAATTAAATTCTATAGAACTATTGCGATTGTGCTAAAGATATCGACACTAAGATTTTAAATAATGTGAATAGTTTTGTAACATAAGCCCACCTTACACGTTCAGGATTATTGATCACACGTGCTCAATTTGTATGTAAATCTATTCGTAAACAACATGGATCGATATATTCGCAGCGATACGTTTTTGGAGACAAGAAGTTAGTAAACACTGCATCATTTTAATATATAGGCAAATCAAAAAATTTTTGATGTTATCAACAAGCTCATATTCCGTTTTGATAATAATTTGGGCTTAAACTGAAGATCCTAAAGGAAATAATGGCTAAGTCAAAAAAACTTTGGAAACGTCATAAAACTTTGACTGTTCATAGCATTTTCAAACAAATTTATAATAAAAATGGATAAGTACCTGAGGGACCTATTTACAAATGCATCCCCTTTGGAAATAAATATGAATATATATGACAAATGCCCAACAAAAACAATTTAACCCCAGTCAATAATTCGCAAATCATTGGAAGCATATGATATTCTCGATTACCTTCCAGGAATTGTTAATACCTGCGGGGACCATTAATACTTTCTACTTGTAGGCGAGGAGATACGGTTGTCGGCTGGTGTTCCTCAAGGCTAATTAACAGGTCCCCTACCGATCGTGCACTACAATGCAAACGTTCGCCTCTTGGAGCTGATACGATTATATTTGCTGAAGATCTTGCAACTACGATTGGGCATTGCGAGTTTGGTACTCTACAACTACTCGCTAAGATCTACCAGTGGTCTACTTCTTGCAAAGGAAAAACATTATTAAGGGTACATCATTTTCAAATGTAGGTGGGAAACAAATTTGAATTTAAAGGAGGTTGAAATATCTAGGCGTCAGATTAATGCCTAATACTATATGCTTATTACATTTTATGAATGCAGTGGCCGGGGCTGCCAGAATTGAATCTGTTCTTGACCAGATTATGTCTAATTCGAGAGGATCTGGTGAATGTGCTTGCAGATTATTAGCGAATGTCATACTATACAACTCTAATACAGTGCTCCTGCTTGGGATGAATGCTTCATAGCCAAACAAAATAGAAGGGCAACTAGTGGTGTGACCATAAGAACTACATACGTGCTTATAGAATGATTCGGAGGACATCACCCAGAAAAATTATTCCGATCTAATAAGGTTGTATTCATGTTAAAGTCACAGGTAAATTGGTTAGATGTCGATGGATTCATTAGTCAGATATTGAGCTAAGAATGAATATAACACTCCACTAAGAACCAATCTGAAACTGACAGACTTGTCATGAATTGTCTACACATGTCCAAACGACGCGCCACGTAAAATCAAAATCAGCCAGATCTCGTCATGCCATGTCTAGGCTTTTTTTGCTTCCGCTTTTCCTTATATTCTTGAGCATCTTCATTTGCAATCTTCCTTGATCCTTTCACAATTGGTATGAATGAAAGGATTATTTCCTGCATGTTGTTGCCTACTCGTCTTCTACTATTATTGCAATGCTCCTTATTCCGCGGTCATCAGGTACTTGAATTCTGTTTATCATTTTCTCTCGTTTTTCCAAATCTTCTGCTTCTGGGACTTTGCGAAGATGTTTGATTGTAATGTAGAAGGATGCATCTACTGCTCTTCAGAGTAGTGTGTTGTGCTCGACGTCTATTCTCTCGTTAGATTTTTCTGATCCTTGTACCAATATTTCTACTCTTCTTCTACTCTAGTCTACTCTTCTTAATGTGAAGTCTAAAATCTAGATTTTGAAAAAACACTACTCCTAGATATGTTGCTTTAGATTTGAGTTTAATCTTTCTGCATTCTATTAAGATTATTTCGGTTTTTTGACGCTTGATTGTGAATTTCGAGGATATCGAACTAATTTTCGCTATTTAAACCCAAATATTCACTCGTCTAAGCAGTCTGTGTGTATAGCCATCATACATCATTATTCAGACAGACAGAGCTTCACATATTCACGCGACACGCGCCGCCAATAGCATGTCCACACACGCACGTACCTACATACGTAGACAAACGGCGAATAGTGATCGTAGCCAATAGGATAACGACGACGCGCGATAAAATTATTTATGTCGGTTCTATATTACGTACTTAATTATATAGCTCACTCATATGCTTTACGTTTTAGCTATTACAGAACCATGTTATAATTATTTATTGATTTAATTATTCACATAAAAAGGGACTCTGTTACATAATTATGACAGGTGCGTTGTCCCTTGGACATTTTGTAAAACGTTCTGTTAACTTCCACATTTCAATCTGCTCGTCTTGGCAGCTACTTTCCATCCAGTCGTCCCATTCCTTTTCTTTCTTCTTTTTAAGCATTCTGCTGACTTTACTTGAGCGTGAAGTTTGTTTTGCTTGGTTTTGTAATGCAGATTTTTGGACTTCTTCCATCTGATTTATTGTTTATTCTTTTGTGCAATGGGAGCCCTGTCTTCTATGTTTAGATTAAGTTTGTTTATAGTAGCTTTTGTTAGATTTTCTTGAATAAGACTTGTTATGTGGTTTTCTACGTTATCGATTGATTTGCTTTCCTGCATCGATGTGTACTTAGTCATGTAAAAGCTGAATTTCCTCTGGTTTGTTTTCTTTATGTGCCGTATTGGCTCTAATAACTGCATGTTTTGGATTTTAGCTACCACCGATAAGTGGTCGGATTCTAAGAATAATTTGGTTTCTGGTTGTATGATTTGTTTTATTCTGTGCGTTAAGAATATGTCTATTTTATCTCTCCTTTGCCTCTTGTTGGAACAAAGTAGCGTGTTGAGATCGCCTGGAGTTTTTTTGTATATTAATTACGCGTAAGAAATTCCTTCCTTTCTTTTAGCTCTGATTTTCATTTCGCTTTTTAGTGCTTCTTTTACCCTTTTAATGTTTTCAGAGTGCTCTGGGCATTTTCTTGTCATAGCAGGATGTCCATTTTCGCACAATATACACTTCGGCTTGATTGTTTCATCCGTTTTGCAATCAAACGTTGGGTGGTCTTTTGCCATACCTAGGCTTGACTGAGCCATCAGTTTTATACCACACACCATTACATTTGCACGAGCGCATTGGCTCTTCGTGCAAACCTGACCTCACAGAATGCGGGTGGGTTAAAAGTGCCCTCACTTTAGCGTCTATATTAGTCATTTAGTGTTTTGATTTATTCATAAAAACTGGCATCATGGGAGGAAAACCCAAATGGTAATGTACAATCGATAATAAAATTTCTCTTGTTCCTTCTTGTGGCCTTAGATATTTGGAATTAGCTTGCAAAAGCGCTCAGTTGATATGCTGATTAAGCGTCACTTTATAACCAGCGGCAGGTAACTTGTAGCCCTTTGAGCAGGAGACAATACGTGATTTTCTCTGTAGCGGTTGATCAGGACAAAGTCGTAATTCCTAGTCCTGGATACCTCTATTTTTCATATCTTCGTCCATATTCATACTCATATATTTTTCATATGTTTTCATATGGTTTCCATAAGTCCATATATTCTGTAAAATACCATAGAAGAAATTGCTGAAAGCTACAAGAAAAAAATTAAGAATAGCCGGCAACCACCTATTCCAGAAATGGTCCATCCACCCTGTCTGGTTTTTTTAAGGTAATTTGACGTTCCAATATGCAGTTTTAGAAATGGTTAACTTATTTCATATCAAACACATAATATTGTGTGTAGCCCCCTCATGTATTTCGTGGGAGATTGGAATACTTCACAACTAATCTAAATGTAAATTAACATATTTCAAGCTTGAAAGAATCATCTGAAAGTACTTACTATTAATTCTACTACTTTAAAACCGATGTTATTAGTACGCAAATATACATTTGTTATATTTTATTCCATCACGTTTAAAATAATATACAGCTAAATACGCATTTGCGTGCGATTGTAATCATTTAATACATTAGCTTCGGATAATATTAGTTTTGTTTTGCTTTCTATGTGGGTATTTAATTCAGGATTTAAACTAGACTTTTATATAAAAAATAATTAAAACACGTCTAAATATATATTTCGCTAATCTATTAAACAAGTTATATCTTGAGTTGTCTTCTGTCAGCAAATGGAAAATCTTTCTGCATCATACGGGTAACGTCGTAACATTGTATTAAAAGTTTAGTAATATTTTGCAATCGGGCGTACAATTTTATTAAATATTCAACGACTTATCTCAATAAACAAAATAAACAGTCTTTCCCGATAATTGAATTGACTTTAAATATTTATTTCCAGTTAATTAAATGTCGTCATCGCAAAAAGCATACTTTCATTTTTGCAAAAATTTTGGTAAATAGACTAGTGGAAATTTTGCCTTCATTGAGTGTTTATACTCAATGAAGGTGAGCTACCAAAAAAAAAACCAGATTTCTCCTTTACTGATTTACATGCTCGACGGCCTTTGTGAAATTGCCGAAAACATAATCTCTGCCAGACTATGCAAAGGTATAGCCTGGCGGAGATTATGTCGAAAGCTATCAATGTTTCCCGGGAATTGGGTGAAGTGGCCTCTTAAAGAAACCTCTGTTACATAATTATGACAGGTGCGTTGTCCCTTGGACATTTTGTAAAACGTTCTGCTAACTTAAATTGTCTCATTACAGAGGACAAAAGCGCGTCACACACACTCTATAAAATTCAAAGCCACTGCTCTATAAAATCTATTCTACAACAGATTTCGAAGATGACTTTGTCTAGAAAAGTCCACGGCATCACTTTCGACGATTCTGCGCGCGCGACTGCGCAAATGCAAGCAAGTGGGATGAATTTGTTTGCACACAACCAGAGTTTTGAACCGGAATTCAACCGAAAACCAAAAACAGAAACGTTTATTTTATTGGCACGAAAACTGGAACTGATAGTATAATTTAAATAGAGAAGAAACTTTTCTGTTGAAAGTTACGCGAGAGTCTGGTTCCTGGAGTCTGCTGATAGTCATAGTGTAGTCAATGGTAGTATTGGAACAGCAAGCATATTTGTGGCGACAACTTTGTTGTCTCCGCTTAATTCGGAGCGCCAAATTTTATTAATGGTGTTTTTGTACTTGCTGCTGCGAGTTTCTTTGATATTGACTGCATCATGTATATGAGTTTCACACATACCAAGATACAGGTATCTCTCATCAACCTTAAGGTGTGAGAAGGTTGATCGGTCGGAAAACTGAATATCAGCCCTATCTATATCCGGTCTTTCTTTTCTGAGATGGATCAATGCACATTTATCTGATCCAAATGCCATACCAATGTCCTCAGTGTACCTGGTGACTATGTTTAAGGAGGTGGCTAACGCCTTTTCGCCCGGAAAGTAAAGTTTTAAGTCATCCATATAAACCAGACGACTTACGCTGTGTATCCGACTACCAGATTTTCCACATGTTTACCCTTTCAAGCGACGTAAAGCTACGGATAGAGGGAGTAGTGAAATGCAAAACAACAAAGGGCTAAGGGAGGCGCCTTGAAAAATGCCCCTTTGGTAACGGACTGGGTTCGTTACATCGCTTTGCTTGTCAGCTTTAATGACAAAGCGAGTTGACCATTGCGAGCTGAGTGTTTGCGTACAATTTACTAATCTCTCGTGGACTTTTAGGATCTTCAATAATTTGATAACCAAACTATGTGGAGTGGTGTCAAATGCCTCCTTGTAATCGATCTTGGCCATGGACAGGTTGCACTTGTATTGTATTGCATCTTGTATGACGCAAGAATCAATTAGAAGATTTACTTTGCAACCAGCCAAGCCTCTCTTAGATTCACGTTGTTCGTAGATACGTCCCCAAACGGGTTGTATAGCATTTAATATTCTTTCATTTAAGATGCTAGTAAATATCTTATAGCAAGTGTTTAGGCAAGTTATGGGCCTATAATTTTTTGGATCAGATGCTGCTCCTTTCTTTTATAGCAATACTGCCCACCCTTCTGTAATCTAGGGCCGAATAGGCTTTTCTCCGTTGAGATATAATGTGAATTCTCTGGCCAGATGTACGTGCGTGCAAGTAAACTTTTTCCACCAAAAATTTGTAATAGTGTCTGGCCGAGGCGAGGATCTCCATTTTGCCTTTCAAAGCTCTCTGTATCTAGTCAACTGTTATAGGGGGGACAAGTATCCTGATTTTGGGCGTGATGTTCACAAAAGGAATTAAACAACCCCATCGCCGGAACCTCTACATGAGATGGTACAGTGTGTCCAGAAAGCTTCAACCTCTTGGGCAGAGAGTAGGCTTCGTGGATTTCCCATCTCTTGTTTCTAAAATAGCTTGGAGGGATTTTGACGGAAGGTAAAGTTGTCACTTATGAATTTTATTTTTCGACAGAGTTTCCTTTTGACTTGCAATTGCACACGAAGTTGGTCAGCGTGCTTTTGTTTAATAGTTACTAAAATAACTTTATTGAGTGTGTGGTGTGCAGACGGGATCTTGTTTATGATCTTTCGAATTTTTTGAGTATATTTTCTCCCACTAGTTATATAATCCACCACACTTTGCAGTCTCAAAATCTCCTGTCGATTTGCTTTAATTTGTCCCTCCAGCTTCTTCCTCTTATTAAGCAATTTCTGCAAATATGGGCCATTTTGACGCTTCCCTTCCGAAACTAATTCTAAAGTGGCCTCGTACACATTTTAATTTATGCTTAATAAGTCAGAATTAGAATGAACACACGGTTAACCCTGGTAATATCTTTTGATTTTGGCAAGAATTTAGAAATATGACCGCCCTGCATTATTATTATTATTATTATTATTATTATTGAACATTTATTGGCATCAAAAATAATCAACTGTGTTCACAACTTTTTTCCCTTACTTATTTCTTAAATCCTCTACCCAATAGTTCTCTGTCCATTTTCATTCTTCTATTCCTTATTCTCTCACATATTTTACCCTTTCCTTCCACCACCTCCATTCCTCCTTCTGAATATTGCTTTCCTCATATTCCTTTTCCCTATCTCCCTTAAACTCTTAAACCCCACCCTGCTCTCTTACTTCTACTTATTCCTATTTCGAATCTCGTCTTCTCCATGATCTTCCCATCATGTCCCATATTCACCCACCAATCTTTGCTCCTCCTTCCATTTCATTCACCTAGTTCTCCCACAGCATATACTGTACAATATTTAAATATACCTCCAGATTGCTTTTATTTGAGAGTATACCTTTTATAGCATCTCGTTTACTTCTTAAGCTTTTGTAAGTTTTATCCAACTATATCCATCGTTTAATTTCCACATTTCTTGTGTAAAACAAACGAATGTAATAACCATAAAACCATTATACACAATTAAACTGTACAATTGCATAAATTATCACACAGTAATTAACGTTTAATTACCCACAAAAATAAAAATCCCTTTCAATGACTTCAGTCAACTTCTTGTTTCTAAAGACGATTACGTGCTTTAAATTGCAGATAGAGGCAATATTGTAATCAATTCCAACATCTTTACTATAATCGGGCTCTCTGGTAAGTGCATTTTGCAAGTGCGTTCTCCGATTCGTTGCGAAATAAACATGTATTATTATGTCAAATTCTTTAAATCGCTATTCGTAGACAGTAGCGTAGTTTATGTTAATATTTAACTCATTTATTTGAACTATGGCATATTTCCATAATTTAATGAAATGTTATGTAGCCTCTTCAGCTTATGGAATCCCTGCATGCATGAATTATTTTTATTTTTTTCTATTTGCATTATTTGCGATATTTGTTTGAATTACAATGCCGCACTCAAACACTTTTGTTTACCAAACCGCTCATATTGCAATAATATTTTCAAGGCTCCTTCTATTCTTAAATGAACTTATTGGAAAGAAGATATGCAAGAATATAATTATATATCTACTTTTGTTTAGTCATTACTGTACAGTGAAGTGGTCAACATTCTTTTACTGGTCTAGAGGGCCGAGCGCGCGCGTCTTTATTTATTTTGTTCTTCAGGTCTCGCAAATTGGATTATCCAGCAGAGTAGAATCAAGTTCTCAGAGAGCTAGAGGAAAATAGCGATAGCGATGATGATGAGAACAAAACTAAAGATATCTGCAGATATATGCAGTATTCGATAAAAAGAGTTAGTCTTATTTCTAGGTGTTTCTAAATTTAAAATAAAGATGGGAATATATATAGTACATTTCATTATAGATGTGCAACAGAGGCAAAACACTTGCTTCATAATTAATTGGCTGCTTACCAGACTTTCCTCTTCTTATTGCGCCATCTCCCTTCGAAGGTTGGCGATCCAACTGGCAATAATTACTCGTGAAACAGCTGCTCTGAAGATTTCGGATGAT
>WYDF02301306.1:0-15569 GCA_009867245.2 Adranes taylori
CATTAAGGGAGAGGTCCGGAGTGACGGACGCGGTTACCCGTATAACAACCTTAAAATGGAACTGGGCCGGTCATGTGACGCGACTTACGGACAATTGCTGGACAAAGAGGATACTTGAGTGGAGACCGCGCCAAGACGCATACAGATGATGCATACAGACGCATCGCTTGATGATGATGATGATATAATTAAAGCGTGCCCAATGAAAAAACCAATGAAAAAAAACAGAAAGGTCCTATAGAGGACCTTCTTAAAATGACAGATGCCTCGATAAGATTAAGGATTATCGACGTGAGTGTAAGGATCATTTTGAACAGTGAGTGAGAGTATGAAAAGGACGATTGAGGTAGAAAAGTCGACTCGGTTAAAATTGTAATGGGTTCAAGGAAATGGTGAGATATGAGAGGGAAGTGATGATGGAGGATAATGATATCGTAGTTAAATGGGTGTATTTAGGTGCATTAAAGGAGATAATTGAAGGGGGAAGCATGAGTGTGTGGAACAAGAATACGGAAAAAAAAATCAAAGAGTTGATGGTCATAAATATATAATGGTACAATTCCAGGATATTTTATGATGGATGGAAGTTATGATGGATGGAAGGATGGCGGTATTCAATGGGGGACGAGGAAAGAAGATGTAGGATATGTGAAAAAAGAGAGAAAATGGGAGCATTGAGAAAAGGAACGTGCGGGTTTGAAATAAAATGAGGAGCAACGAATTGTAGACAAAAGTTGGAAGAGTTGTATGGGATCGCAGGAGAAAGGATTAAGGATAATGAAAAAGATAGAAATGAGTATAAAGAAGAGGTAATTCGAAAGCAATTTGAATAACTGAAAGTTCTAGGAAATAAACTTACTTGTTGGCGATATTTTTCTCTCTCTATATGTCTCTCTCATAATAGGAATTATAAATTGTTTAGGTTTTAGGAAATATTGTATCATAATAGAGGTTTTTTCTATTCTATTCGCAAAATTTCATTCAGTGGGAGGAAAAAATTTTAAAAAAAATATATAAATCGATAAGTTTTATACTTTGAGAAAAAATGGATAAAAGGTGATTCTGCAAGGTCCATCTATTATACCTTTTTCCCGGCTCATTGAAAGCCTACAAACCCATATGATATATCGTTAGATAGGTGTTGCATGTGCTGATAGAATAGATTGGGTGCTATTTTTAAAAAATAATATTTAGAGGGCGAAAATTGAGAAAGGCTTATTTTAGAATAGTTCCGAAATGTAGTGAACGAAAATTCTATGATTTATAGTTATGGTTTTTTTATTTTTTTACATCGTTCCAATGTGTACATCTACTTGCATTGTTAGGCTTGAATCAGTAACAATTCTATTTATATTCTGTTAAAAAGTCCTGAAGAAAAAAGAAATAGCAAAATAAATCAGTGAACTGGGTTTTAGAACAATAATCCAATTACAATAGACTCGCGATTATCCGAGTCACAGTCAACCGAGTCTCTGGCTTAACCGAGCTAGTCATCGGAAGATAAAAAATTTAAATGAAGCTCTGAATAGCGGAATAATTACGCCGAGTAAGCGATGTTTGTTCGTTTTACAAGCAATGTCGAGCTTCGGGCACTCGTAACTCCTCGCATTACCACTGTCACTTCAGTTGGCTCTGCGCTCATGTTAAAAGTGGTAGTGTTGTAGTGTTATCTTTTATGCGTTTATTGATTTCTGTGTTTTGATATGAACGGGAAACGTGAGGAAACTGTAATTTCTCTTGATAAGAAACTTAATGCAATAAAACGCTTGGATAAAGGCAAGTATTAAAAAGGTAACTACTGATTTGGGAGTTGGGGAAGTGACTGTTGGGGATTCGAGACGTAACCGGAAAGAAATTGAAAACGTTCTAAACAAAAGTGTGAGTGGAGCCAGTGGTTTTAGTCGGACGACGAGTAAACCTCTGAAGCTTTTCTTCTGTGGTATTCATAGCTTGAGGGATGAGCAGCCCTGTGAGTAGGCCAATGCTTCAAGTTCCACAAGAACTTTAAAGACGGCGAGGAAACATTCACTGCAAACGATGGATGGCTGAACAGGTGGAAGAAGAAATCCGACATAAGGCAGCTGAGCATATTGGGTAAAAACTGTCAGCTGACTTATCTGAAGTTTCGGAATTTCAGAAAATGGAAGATATCGTTTTCAAGGAAGGATTGACCTCAGATCAAATTTTCAACTCAGATGAAACTGGTCTTAACTTTCGAATGGTATCTTCTAAAACCTTACCGGCAAAATCCGAAAAAAAATGCTCCCGGATTTAATAAAAAGTAAATATACAATTCTGGCTGCCTGCAATGCTTCTGGTTCTTTCAAATTAAAGCCTCTGCTTATTGGAAAGTCTAAAAACCTACGAGCCTTTAAAAATGTCAAAGTCAACTATCTGCCAGCAATGTATTTCAGCCAATGAAGTGCATGGATGGATAGCACGATTTTTAGTAATTAGTTTTTTAAAGAATTTGTTTCTGTCACTAAAGCATTTTTGAAAAAAATAAGTTCCCCAGTAAAGCTATTTTATTATTGGACAATGCGCCATCTTAACTGTACAGTGGTAATATTAATATTATATTCCTAACCCTTAATGTGACATCGCTTATACAACCTCTAGACCAAGAGGTTCTAGAAATGATGAAGAGAAATTACGGCGAAGATGTTCAGATGTTGATTCTCCAGATGTTGATTGTAAAATTAGATTAGATTGAATGTAAAATGTAAAATTATGTAAAATTAGATGTTAGAATGTAAAATTAGAAGGATTGACTGTTAAGGAAGCCTTAAAGCACTTAACTCACAGCCTTAACTCACATTAAAACGGGCGGGCTACATTAAAAAAAGAAGAGAATGGTAGCTAGAGTCAGATAGTGAAAAAAGGGGAAAAAGGTTTTGGATGGATAACGGTGAGAGAATATGTGGAAGAGAAAGAATGATGGGAGTATTGATGGGAGGTTAACCACGCTAACATGTACTTAGTTTCAAAGTAGATTTAAAGAAAATTGTTCTAGTCTAAGTAAAAGGACTAGTCTAAGTACGCACTAAGACTAGTCCTTTATACAACAAATGTGCATGACAAAGTTTATTACGTACTTGTATCATTTTAGAGCGTGCCCTAACATTTTTATTTATAATTAAAAAGCCCTCAGGGCCTATGAAGCTAAAACGCACAGCACGTGCGTCCGCTCTAAAAAAAAAGCTCGAGTCCGTCCGCCCGCCCGTTTTATCATTCCCACCATCAGGATTCGTAAATTGAGAGTGTCTAACTTATTAGCCTTCGAGCCTTGTATTCTAAATGTACTTAGTTTCAAAGTAGATATAAAGAAAATTGTTCATAGAAGATTATACAACTACGTTTAAAAATACAAGTAAGCACTTAGACTAGTCCTTTATACAACAATGTGCATGACAAAGTTTATTACGTACTTGTATATTTTAGAGCGTGCCCTAACATTTTTTATTTATAATTATAAAGCCTTAGGGCCTATGAGCTAAAACGCACAGCACGTGCGTCCGCTCTTAAAAAAAAAGCACGAGTCCGCCCGCCCGTTTTATCATTCCCACCATCAGGATCCGTAAATTGAGAGTGTCTAACTTATTAGCCTTCGAGCCTTGTATTCAAACTGTACTTAGTTACAAAATAGATTTAAAGAAAATTGTTCATAAAAAATTATACAACTACGTTTAAAAATACAAGTACGCACTTAGACTAGTCCTTTATACAACAAATGTGTATGACAAAGTTTATTACGTACTTGTATCATTTTAGAGAATGCCCTAACATTTTTGATTTATAATTAAAAAGCCCTCAGGGCCTATGAGGCTAAAACGCACAGCACGTGCGTCCGCTCTAAAACAAAAAAAGCACGAGTCCGCCCGCCCGTTTTATCATTCCCACCATCAGGATCCGTAAATTGAAGGTGTCTAACTTATTAGCCTTCGAGCCTCAATAAACTACGTATACAGTGTTGACACTTTAAAATTCTTTTTATTTCAAGTTTTAAAATTATAACGATTAAGTCTTGCCATAAATTACAGTTTAATTTTGATTTAATTGCAAATAGATTAGCGATCAGGATTTCCCATTCGAATTGTGTCGTCTTGTTTGTTTATTTGTTTATTTTCCGATATATTCGACAAATATTTTGCATATTGCTTGCTGGAAAAAATAACGTCACTGTTCGATATGAATTGATTGAACTAACGTGCCAAACGCGTAATAAAAACTGTATTCATATAGCGTCACCTTGAACTTGTATTATCTCCTAGAAATTTCCATAAATCGCATATATAATTTGCCACTTATCAACCATTTATATTATAATATGTTTATTTATTATAAAGAGAGATATGGATATATTTAGGATGTAGTGGAAGGGAGAGAAGGAGGAAAAATTTGGAGAATGTAAAGCTGAAATATTGGATGGAAAAGTGTAGAGAGGAATTAATAGAGAAAGAGAGAAGACGAAGGTGATATGGAAGAAAAAGGAATGGAAAATATAAAATACAAAAGATAAAGGAAGGAGGAGCAGTTGTACCGGATTATGTACCAGTAGAGGTGTGGAAGCGTCTGATTGAGACAGGGATAGAAGCATTAACAAGAAGCATGAATGCAGTATGGAATAGTAAAAAGAGGGTGACTGGAAGAAGGTGACTGGAAGAATGGAAGAAGGGTGACATAATCCAATTATATAAGAGGGGAAATAGGAGGGAAGTGGATAGTTATGGAAGGATCACTGTAATGAATGGGATATATATATATATATATATATATATATATATATATATATGCAAGGGAGGTGAATGGGAAATTACAGAAATTAATGCAACACAACAGGTATTATCAAACACGCATACAGCATACACCCGTACAGGATACAGCAGTACAGGATAATACAGTAGCGGTAAGCTACATTATAAATAAGGAAATGTGTGAAGGAAGTAGATGGTATTTGGCGTTCTTTGATTTAAAGTCTGCGTTTGACTTTAAATCAAAGTCAAACTGTATTTGACTGGAAAACGAAGAGTATGGGTGAGGATGAAAAAGGTGGGAATATCTGAGCGAATGTGTGAAAATATAAAGTGGTTGTACGAGGGAAATAGGGTAAGAGCTAGAGTGGAAGGAAGTGTGTCAGAACGGTTCAAGGCGTAAGGGGTGTGAGACAAGGGTGTCCACTGAGTGCAAGCTTATTTAAGGTGCTATTGGGTAGCGAAAGGATGTGGCCACTAGGATATCTGGATGATATTATAAGTACGATTGGTATAGGAAAGAAATGAATGAGACAATAGAGGAACTAAATAGATATATGGCTAAAAAAGGACTGGAGATAAATGTAGAAAAGACGACAATGATAGCATGCTAAAGAGGAGGGAGGGATAGTAACAAGGATGTGTTTGAAATGAATGGAAGTGTAATTGATTATGTAAAAAAGGATGGAAGTGAATGTGAACATGTGAAGATGATATTGAAGAAAGCAGGAATAGCGGCAGAAATATTAAGGAACGTGTGTAAAATAAAATTTGGAGCCTCGGTAAGAATGATGTTGAGAATTCTTGAATTCTTGAATTCTTGAAATTGAGAGTATAACATAGTATGTGGAGGAGGTATGGCCTGTAAGGAAGAGAGAGAAGATAGAAAGGATTGCAATAAAATATGTGAAAAGGATTTTGGAAGTGGATAAGATAACTCCTAGTTAGATTGTGTTGCAGGAAGTTAATTTGAACAAGTGTTGGGTAAAGGGGGTAAAGAAGATGGTACAGTATGAGAGAAAGGTAATTACAAGAGATATGGAAAGAATTGTGAGGAAGGTTTATATGTGCGGGGGAGGATGTAGAAAAAGGAATGACAGGGATTAAATGAGTGAAGGATCGGAAGAAGGTGTATGAGGGATATGGGTGGTCGATAAGAGAATGGCATGATAGAATGATGGAAGATAAGGAGTGTGCAGTGGAAGTGGAGAGAACATTAATGGATGTGAAAATGCAAGAGAATAGAAAAAAGGTAAGAGTAAGCCGCTACAATAGTAAATATAATGCATTAAACGTGGCAGGAACAAGGCTGAAATATTTGGGGTCGAATAGGAGTATGAAGGGAAAGCGAATGATAGCAACGTTTAGGTGTGGGAGTATGTATCGAGGAAATAGATTTTGGATAAAAGAAAGAAGTGAAAAATGTTGTAGGGTATGTGAAGGAATAGAGGAAATATGGGAGCACTGGGTGAATGATTGTGAAATGTTTGGATGTACGACGGAGCAAAAGGAGGAAGCAAGAAACTTGAAGATGTGTATGGAGCAAGGAGGAAAAGGAATCAAAATGATGAAGAGGCTAGTGCTGGAGTTAAATAAAAAGCAAAAGTAAGAATAGTGGTATATAAATAAGAAATATATCGGAGGGGCAAGGGAAGAAGGGGCAAGAGGGAAATGCAAAAAAGAATGTAAAAGAAAGGGGAAAAAAGAAAGAAAAAAAATAGCATATCATTTCACTTCATTCCACTGGGTATATAAGTTTTGTAAGGAAATTTAATGATGTCAATAAAGGTTATCATTATTATTACTATTTATTTCATGTAATCGTAAATACATACTATTACGTGATGATTTAAATTTAGCAAATGGAGAGCCAATGCTTTGAAATTATAATTTTATCTTTAGACTTTCTTTCCATGCATTCATCATCGATTATGGCTGCGTGATGCTCACTTATTGTCGCATTTAAGATCAATCTCCTAATATAGTTATCATATCTGCCCCTTCCCTATTTTTTTCAATAACTTCTCATTTTCGTCAACAAAAATTCTTTTATCCATAATATCCTTCCTTGTCAGTGTTCCCACCACTCTCACACACACATACATTCTTCTTTTATGTCTATTTGTTTTAGAGGTTTAAACTCACTTACGAGCACTATTGGTCTAAGGCAGCAAATTTCCAATGGTAGTGCCAATGGACTCATAGACTCATTTACATACTCTCTCCACCCTTAGGCATATTCCGAAACTGTTCGCGCATAACATCGGAATACACAATCTCTGATACGTCTCATACCTGTAGACTGCATTACAGGCATCCCTTCACAATTCTTTCCATCCGCACTTAGTTCTTTCGGTGCACTTTTTGGTATCACACGAAAGAGTCTCTAACCCGCTCCGAACCTAGATCGACTTTTCGGAGGTTAGGCACCTTTTATGACATTGATTGATCACCCTAGGAGTTATTTATAAACTAATTTGTTGCCGTTACCGTAGCTCTAGCAACTCTTTTGTTTGTCACTAAGGAATATGGTGCTCGTCTCTTTCTTTTCTCTTCTTTGAGGATCCTTGACGCCATTGTATTGAATGCAGTTCACGCTACCGAGTCGTTTCCAATTTTACTCGTGATGTTATCGGCTGATATTTTCCCAACTACCTGTTCGGCCTCTGATCGAGCATTTTCCCACGCAGGATAAGGAAAGCCACCACAAATTTCCACACATATCCTCCAGTTTTATTTCTGACCACATATTCATAGCTATAAATCCAAACTGTTCTAAACATTCAATGAAATCATTATTTCTTAACTCTGCCTCATTCTAAAATACTGTTCTTCTTACCCCTCCGTCTATCTCAATACTTATTTCCTTCCCCAAGCTGCATGTTTCTATAAACTTCTACCATTTTTACTTCTAACCCAGCGCTGCCTCTTTCTTCTTCCCGTCTAACTTATTTAATATAACTTTATTACTTAAGTATTCTCTACTATTCTTCTGTTCCAACTTCTTTTCTTCCTTATTGTCCATTCAAAGCAGTTTCATTTGTCTGCGTCATAATACATGAATAAGTATCTTTCTCATCATTCAAAATCCATTTCATATCTCCGACCCACGCTTTTCTCTATCCAACTTTTATTCTTTCTTTTCCTCTACATATTTCTTTCACCCTTTTCCATATCTTGATTCTTTATAACTATTCCTGATACTTTTAGTAGACTCTTTCGCTCCATTATTTGTCGTTTGTCTTCCCTTAATCCTAATCTCATCAAGAATAGACGACACTTTCGGCTCACTTTTTTTCCTAGCCAAGTCATGCTTTATATCTTTCCAGCTGCATTCACTTTTCTCCCTATAATCTTCTTCTCCATAATATAATAATCACCGTTGATTATTATATTATATTTTCGCTCTATTTTTTGTCTCACCTCTTCCTTTCTCTGCTTCCTCTATTCCTAGGTCCTCTATTCTTTTCCCTAAGAAATTCTCCTCTTAATCCATTTCTCCTCCTTCTCGTCGATCATTTTTCTTCAATCATCATCCTCACGTCTCATATTCTTCTTCTCAGATATTAAGGTCGTAATATTTTTTAACATCTCCTTTTCGAACCATGACAGTATCCTCTTCTCCGTCCAACACCTGTTTTCCACGTTGTTGGCTCCCCCTTCTCTCTCCCAAGTACTCGATTACTTTCCTTGATGTCCATTTTATGTAATATAAAACATCAAAAAATTTATTACAAAAATTGAATATTTATAATCAATTAAATATTTTTTATTGTTACAGAAATTGACGATGAAAACAATAATTGTAGAATAATACCTCGAAGACGCCGAAATACTATTTACAAACAACCCAACGTATTTAAAATCTGATCAATTTATTCCTAAAAATAGGGTATTTATGACAAGTACTGCCATATAAATTAATTTTAATTAAAGTATGTTAAATAATATTAAAACAAGTACAAAAATTAGGCTGGCCAAATATGATATTAATTCAAACTTTATCTACATTAAAAATTGTTTTAGATTTTTAATAAAATATTTCTATAACACAGACAAAAATCGAACTAAAGCAAAAGCATTAATTCAAATAAGTAAAGATATTTTAATTATCAATAACAAATTTTATCTTATACTTTAAATAAAATTAATTTAAGTATAAATAAGTAATATTGAAGCAATTCTCATGTAATATAAATTATTAAAAATATTTTAGAATAAGATAAACTATTTGCAAATAAAAAAAATTTCTACGTAAAACATTAATTAATTTAAGTATAAATAAGTAATATTAAGGCAATTATCATGTAATATAAATTATTAAAAATATTTTAGCATAAGACAAGCTATTTGTTAATAATTTTTTTAAATATTTTTGATTATATATATATATATAATATTTTTATTGATTCTTGACCATTTAATTTTTTTATAATTATTAATTTGGTATAAATCTTTAATTGTTTTGGTCTGAGGTACAAAAACATAGTTGCGATTTTGAGAATACAAAAATATTGAAAATAGAGCATAATTATAAAAATAGAGTTTTTAGAGAACTGAGAAAAATAAATAAAGGCACAAGCGGCATAAATAATAAAACAAATCCAAAATTTATCAAAAATTTATAACAGTATATTAAAATAAAGTATAGCATGAAAAAAATTAATACCACAATAAAATGAACGAAATTACCAAATATTAAAAACACAATAACTAAATAAAATAATATTTTAATAAGATAAATTTGAATAAATGTACAACGCATAATAATTAGGAAGGTATTATTGTTGATTTCAAATTTTAAGAAAAAGTGCGATTGATGTTATGTTATAACTGTCATTTTAATATATCATATTTTATTTTTTAAAAGTATTTTATTAAGTTTTATTTTTTACATTTTTAAACTAAATATATTTATATTCTGACGAAGAACAAAATTATGTTAATAAATGTTAATAAATATTGAATAGTTAAATCTTTCAATTCATCTCTGAACAAATATATTAAAGATTTATACAAAAAAAAAATTATTTGAAAAACATCAATTTATTGAAAATGATTTGTAAAATACAATATAAAATATAGGTAATGATCTCGTTAAATTACAATTATAAATGAGCGACAACATGGCTGATATTAGTTTATTACTGTTGCGTCAGCGGTCTGCGAGTCGTTGCCTCAGCATACATATAGACACAGCTACGCAATATTTCTAATATACACATAGACACAGCTCCATATTACTTGTAACAATTAAAAAGCTTACAGAGTAATACAAGTAATACAAAATACAAGAGTAATTCTGTCTAAGGAAAATGTAAAACGGGAAACATACTGTTTCCAAATGAATGACTAATAACTAGCAATAAAACGATTGTAAAATATTTTGAATATAGATCAGTGTAGCTGCCTAAATTACAATAACTTTTTTTTAATATCGACTCTTTTTGCATTTCAAAAGACAACTTATAAAATGTTATCATAAAAAATATATAACACTTGCTTTGTCACATGTTAAAATTAATGCATGCACAAACTTCTGAATCATCCTGTATATATTTACAAGTTTATGAAAGATAAGAACTCATACAAAATTTCAAAGTCCTTGAATCGAAACTAATTTTTAACAAATTCGCTGGGGAAAACGCACTATGGAACTAGCAATCATGTAAATGTGCAATATAAGCTTCCGCATAACAGAAGAGCCCTAAAACTGGCCAAATACATAGTTCAAGCCGAGGTAGTTGCTAGTGGAGACTCTAATAAAATTACGGACGACAAAATGGAAAACGTATTCTATTAAACCGAGAGTCGAAACGAAAAGAAACTATTATCAGAATTGTCCGATAAAAAAATTCAAATGAAGAACCGGACTCATCTGGTTCAAATGTTAAACCAAATGATCAAATGTCGGGATTAAAGGGATCAAATTGGAACACTTGATCAACATTTGATTGGGATGAAAGGATCAAATGTTGATCAAATATTGAACCAGATTCAAATGTTGAACCAAATAATCAATGACGAGATCAAATTAGATCATTTGATTAACATTTGATCCCGATGAAATGTTGAACCAGATTCATATCAGAGTGGATTCCAACAAAGGCAATTATTGATGAAACTAGACAATATGATTATTTTTTATTCTTGTTAGTAGCTTCCGCATAACAAAAAAGCTCTACAATAGGCCAACTTCAAGCTGAGGTAGTTGTTATTAAAGACCCTAATAGAATTATAGGCAAAGAAATGGAAAATGTATTCTATTAAACCGAGATTCGAAACGAAAATCAGCTATTATCAAAATTTTCCAGATTCAAATGTTGAACCATATCAAATCCAAATTAAACCAAATGATCAAATATCAAAATCAAATGGAATCAAATTGGATCATTTGATCAACATTTGATCGTGATCAAAAGATCAATTGTTGAACCAGATTCAGATGATGAAGCAGTCCAAATGTTGAGCCAAATGAGCAAATGTCGAGATCAAATGGGATCAATTTGGATCATTTGATAAGGATCAAAGGATCAAATGTTGAAGCATTTGATCTGGTCAAATGTTGAACCAGATCAAATGTTAAACCAAATCATCAAATGCCGAGGACGAATGGGATCAAATTGGATCATTTGATCAACATTTGATCGGGATCAAAGAATCAGATGATGATCAAATATTGTAACAGATACAAATGTCTTGTAACAGATACAAAAGAATTTCAAAATGGAAAGGTCTGTCAATAAAAGAGTATATTTGGATCAAAATACTGAATCAAATATAACTAGAAAATGTATGTACCTAAAATTATTAAATGATACTCGTATATTACTATGTCAATGTTGAAATGTATGGAATAGTTTGTAAACTTTTTAAATGCTCTGATTTAACTTATTCGAACAGAATGTATAGACTCGAACAATAAAAGTCATTTCTTTTGCGCTCTTTTTTTTCTTATTCGCGCTGTAAAATGAAATAGTTGAAAAGTTTCTTAGCTGCATATAAGCATAAAAGGGCCAGTCTTAAGGTGTATCCAGAGATTCAGACTGTATTTTAAAATTCAGCTCTACAAGTCTATTGATTTTTGATAAATGGGAAATAAAAGTTTACTTGAAGAATTTATTAGCCGTTTCAATTCATATATTGAATCTTTGTCTAATTTTATTTTATTTAGTTGGTACAAAAACACATCAGGTGTAGAGTACCTCAAGGATAGAACACGCGCCTAATACTTATATTGATAAGTAGCCAAGTAAACTGTATGAAATTTATTTCTCGAAAAACTTATATGATAAGACTTGAAGTGTCCAACTTTGAGGGTACGCGGTTTTAAAATTCAGAAGACTAATTTCTCCACTTACTCCAGTAGTTGCAGACCGCGGATTCGGACCTGGCCATCCAGACCTTATCTCAACACGATCAAAACGTAATTTGTGACATCACGCTATCATTTCTAGAGTCTATCATCTATAGTTTGTATGTTTGACAGTTGCCATTTGAAATCCTGTCATTTTGAAATTCTCTCATTTTGTTTGACAGCTGTCATTTTGATTGAAAAATATAATTAAATTCCTTAACGCTAGATGTCACTAGATCAAAAGAAACTAGATTTTATAACTAAATCATTCAAAATGTCACTAGATTTAAAACTAAAGGTATGTACACACTTGCATTTTAAATAAATATGTGCTACATTCAGTAGATAATGATGAATTTTGAAGTAACAAATTTTGTAACTGCATATTTCAAAATTTAACTATAACTAAAGGTAAGCATACTTTTATTTTAAATAATTGATGTTACATACAGTTGATGAATTTTGATAAAAGTGACTAGATTTGTAACTAAAGCTGAGTTCACACTTGAAAATTTTTGAGCTCCAAAAAGCCAGTGACTTATTCTCCTATTCTATAAATTCCTCCGTGTGTCTCGACCCAAATTTGTCACTGCGAAGCCAATGGAGTGACGTCTGACTATCGCAATAATCCGTTGCTCCTCATATTCCTTTCTTATATTTTCCTTTATACAATGCAGAAGATCACTTATATTTTCCTATAGAATTGCGCAAATAAAGTCTCTAGAAAAACTTATTATATTTTCCTGTAGAATAGTATATATTTTAGGAAACCTGTGATAAATCTGCATAGAGAGCAGAATATTCTATATGCGGGTCTTTCATTCTGAATGTAATCTGTGACGTCAGGCTGTCATTTCTGGGATCTATCATAAATAGTATGTGTGTTTGACAGCTTCCGCTTGAAAATCCAAGATGGCGACTGACATATCGTTTCCGATCTGAAAAATTGGCGGTAAATTTGAATGTTTTATTGAAAAATTCGATTAAAATTAAAATTTTATCACTAGATCAAAAGTAACTAGATTTTGTAACTAAATCATTCAAACTGTCACATGTTTTGAAACTAAACGTAAGTACACACTTGCATTTCTAATAAATATATCCTACATACATTAGCTGTTGATGAATTATGATAAAAATAACTAAATATTGAAACTATATATTTCAAAATGTAACTAAAGGTAAGTACACACTTGTATTTCAAATAAATATAGGGGCCTACGTATAGTAGACGGCTACGTACAGTAGACGTTGATGAATTTTGATAAAAGTAACTAGATTTGTAACTGAAGGTGAGTACACAATAGCGTTTGAAAGAAGTATATGCTACATAGAGCAGATGATAAATTGCTCCGTCAATTGAGACGGAAATTTTTTATTGAGAAATATTAGATTTTTTAAAGCTAAATGTCACTAGATCAAAAATAACTAGATTTTGTAACTAAATCATTCTAAATGTCACTAGATTTGAAACTAAAGTTAAGTACACACTTGCGCTTTAAATAAATATATGCTACATATTGTAGATATTGATAATTTTTGATAAATGTAACTACATTTTGTAACTAGATATTTCAAAATTTAACTATAATTGTAACTAAAGGTAAACACACTTGTATTTCAAATAAGTATATGCTACAAAAAGTAGACGTTGATAAACTTTGTTAAAAGTAACTAGATTAAAAAAAGTAACTAGGTTTTGTAACTAAAAGTGGGTACACACTTGTATTTTAAATAACTATGCTATATATAGTAGATGTTGAAATAAGTATATGCTACGTACAGTAGATGTTGAAAATTTTAGAACCCCAGAAAGCTAGTGTACACTTCTCCTACTCTATAAATACCTCCATCAATCGACAACCGAATTTGTTACTATAAAACGCATTGAGTGCCGTTTGGGTATCGCAATAATCCGTTGTTTGTCATATTTCCTCATATGTTCTTTTATGCAATGCAGAACAACTATGTACATTTTCCTATAAAATTGCACAGAAAAAATCTAGAGATTAACTTCTTATATTTTCCCATAGAATTATATATATGTTAGGTTAGAAAACTGTAACAAATTTGCCTAGAAGTCAGAATATTCATCTCTGGGTCTTTCCCTATAAATGCTTACGTCGGTATTTCCGAAATCTCGAAATCTGTCTGGAAATCTGATCAAAGCAGACTTTAAAGAGTAAGGAAAATTCTCCTTCCACAAGTTTCTGTACATATTGTAGACTAGAGATATATACTCAGATTTCAAGTATAATATTTTATTCTTTCTAGTATTTGTAGCTGTTTTCTTTGTGATGCTCGCTCTATAGATTTTCAACCAATAAAGTGAGATCAGCTTGGATGATCCATTCTAGTAACAAAAAATCGAGTACCACCTCAAGAGTCGCATTTGCGAGAACATTTCCAATGCCCTTTGCATGTCAAGACTGCGTTTCTTGTATAGAAGACAATTTCTTGTCTTGCGTATCTTTTTCCACCCAACCTGTACTCCGTAAATTATGAGTGGTTTGATAACCAACTTGTACAATCAATAAAACAATTTTACGCTTATATCGTAGATACTTGTGCAAATTAATTTTGCCAATTAAGAATATATTTTTATCAGCTACCCAAATACAAAAATAAACAAAATCTCAATATCATTTTCAGAGAGAAATAGAATACAGCTAAGGTTCTGGAAAATCCGTCAAAAATGCAAGACAGGCAGAAAGTGGGCCCAACATGCTTGAATTAGTAAACTATTTAGCAATGATCCGGAATCAATCCAATCAGTTCTAATTCCTTCAACTAAATGAACTCAACGTGTAGCGTGTGCTTTTCGAGGGACGAAAGAGGAAAATTAAGAAAATAGGCGACCGAAAAGTAAATCAGACCGACTGCTATATCGCAGGCAAGACGAACGATGCGGCGCGGCGACACGTGAACGCACGTGATTTTCGTGTGCGTTTATGAGATTTCCTTTTTTTCGGTGTTATCAACGCAATGCTGAACGAGCAAGATTTACACACAGCATGCGCTTTCCTTCTGTTTGTTCTTTCTGTATTGTGATTCTGTTGCAAGTTTAAGGACTCAATCACTTAGACCACTTAGTTCGCGCGCTTTAGTCTCTAATAAATCTAAAAGAAAAGAAAACGTGTAAATTGATATAATTCTTAGTCTATTGTGAGTACAATTTTGTGTGATATTTAAAAGAAAATTCTTTAAACTAAAAATACGTTTTTAAGTTTTGTGTTTAAAATTATTTTTTATTATAAATATAAATCTAAAACATTTTTTAAATGTCATTGTATGTTAACAAACACTTTATAATATTTTTATTCATTATTACGTACTCAATTCTTATTTAATTTGTATTCGATTTAATTTAAATTTAGCATCATACATTCATTTATTAATTTATTTTGTTATTTAAATTTGTAAAAATACCCATTAACCACTTATTAAAATAATATATAAAA
>WYDF02301317.1:0-15568 GCA_009867245.2 Adranes taylori
ATATATAGAGGTGTTGGATTTGGGTGCAGTAGCAAGAATCTATTCGGCAGTCGACCAAGACTTCCATCATTTTTGTTGATCTATGGAGTCGAAAGCTTTTTCGTAATCTACATATATTAGAATTAGCGGCTTGTTATATTCCACTGACTTTTCTATGATGTTATATTCCACTGACACTAAAATGACTTTTCATTTTAGTGTTTGTAGGTGATCATTTGTGCTGTGTCCCGATTGTAATCCAGCTTTCTCTCTTGTTTGGTACAGATCTAATTTCGAGCATAATCTGTTATTGATGATTTTCGTAAACAATTTTGTACATATGGGACAGCAAGCTGATGTGTATGTAATTTGCCAGATTTTAATATCTTCTTTCTTATGTAGGACTATGATAATAGCGTTATTCCATTGTAATGGTGTTGTGCCTCTGATAAAATATTTATTAAAGAGAATCTTAAGAGAGTTCCGAAGTTTTTTCCCACCTATCTTGATAATACCAGTGGGTATCCCGTCTTCTCCAGGCGACTTGTTATCATTTCCTTGAGTGCCTTACTAATTTCGCCGATCATGATCTCCAGAATGTCCTCTGTTCCTTGATTTAAGACCTTGGGATATGTCGAAGTTATAGTATTATTTTCTTTTGCCTTGTACAGTTCTGAGTAGAATGATTCGACAATAGCAAGTATTTATTCTTTTTTAAATGTCAAGTTATCACATCTATCTTTTAGTTTACTTATGTATTTTTTTTCCTCGGAGAGATTTTGCCTAAACACTTTTAAGGTTTTGTTATTTGGTACAACTGTATTGATCATTTCGGTGTTATACTCTCGTGAGTCGGCTCTAACTGGTTCTGAAATGAAATGTTTTTGTTCAACTCTCTCAGGACATGAACGTTTTCCCAGAATTAGTCTTCTAATTCCCGACTTTCTTTCATTAGTTTTAGTGTTAACGCTTAACCTTTCATCCTTTTTTTTGTTTTTTCGGCAGTGTTTTTCTTCTGCATCTTTTATTGCTCGTACTACAGAGTTATTCAGTTCCTCCAAATCTGTTGTGCCACATTTAGTATTGCATCAATTTCGTTTTGGAATCACTCTAAGTTTTCGGGCGGGATCCATTTTTTAACTTTTGTTTTAGATATTAGCTTTCTTCTTTCTTTTTCGGTGTTTAAGCTAATTTTCGTCCTGACCATATGAAAATTAGCTTAAACTAATATTTTAAAAATAACTAATATTAAATAAAAATTTTATTATGAATTAAATAATAATATTAATACTAATCATAAATTTGATGTTTTTTATACTCAATTAATCCATATAAAGTTTTAGCTATGAAAAATTTTTGTTTTAAATTAAATAATATTAAATAATAAATATTAATATTGATAATAACAATTTTGAGAAAAATATTATAAAATAAATAGTATTAATATTAAATAATAAAACATTATCATTTAAAAAAAAATTAGATATTAAGAAAATAATATATGTAATAGGTATACAATTCATACCAATTTTTATATATTCTTAAATAGTTCTTGTTTATTGATTGTATAAAGATAGAACAGTAATACAATATGAGTTAATTCAGATGTATCTTTTTGCTGATTTTACGTTTAATAATAAAATTAATCGGCATTATTTTGTTTTATTACCAAGTACAATAGACAACATCTACTTTAATGATTATAATTTTTGAAGCTGGCGTATTTAAGTGTGAGTTTCAAATTAATGATTATATAAACCTTTAAAAAATAACAGATACGTATCAGGATCGAACTGTTTGAATAACAGACAAGTTTCGGGTCTGTTTGGATAACAGACAAGTATCAGGTCTAGTTGTTTGGATGAGGATCGGGCGCCCGACCATACACAAAGACCCCGGCCTGATACCTATCAATTAACAGCCCGGTCCTGATCCAAACAGCTAGACCTGACACTGGTCTGTTATACAAACAGCTTGATCCTGATACTTATTTGTTATACAAATATTTTTTAAATATTTATATAATCATTAATTTGAAACATATATTTAAATATGCCAGCTTTAGAAATTATAATCATTAAACTGGATGTTGTCTATTATGCTTCGTAATTGTTCAACGGTTAGGTAACAACTAAAATAAAATTCATTAAAAACTATTATATACTCACAATGAGAACTGGCTTACTGCAGTCACATGACTATCATAACTAAAGCGTTGCTATAGCAACATAGGCTCTACGTAATAATTATTACGTTTATTTGGCAGCACTGGAAAAAATAGTCGATAGCGTTCTAGATAATGTAATCAATATATTATTTTGTAGTCAAAAGCAAAATATTTTTATAAACTTATTAGCTTGCATTTTAGGAGTTAGAAGTTAATTATATTGATAAACCACTATTAAGGCATGACGCTAATCATACATTATATGATTCAATGAACCCATGTGTTTGATTTGTATGCAATAATGTAATCAAAAAGTCCAAAGATTAATTAGTTATGATTAAACGCATGATGTAATCATATGTAATATACTATATAGAAAATATTAAAGAAAAAGAGGAAAATTAGTAACTATTATTTTACACTTCTGAACTTTTTAATATTTTTCTAATATATATTACAACTAATTAAAAAATGTAATGTAAACATACGTCTTTTGAATCCATATAAATAGGAATTGCACTTCACAAATCATAGTACTCGATAAGATCTTAATCATGTCTAATCGATTATTATTCAAAAAACTCAACTAAGATGCGATTGAGCCAACAACAGACTCCTCAAAATCAGCTGGCTTCGATTTACGAAGCATTAGAAATTACATTGTGCCAGGCCATCGAAAAGATGTAATTGATACTGGAATACAGATACAATTACCTGAAAACTGTGGTCTTTTTACCTGAAAGCTGTGGAATAATTTTATCCATATTGGGAAAGGAGTTAATGATGAAGACTATCGTGGAGAATTAAAAATTGTCATATTTAACCACTCGAATCATGCGTTTGTTATAAATAAAGGTGATCGAGTAGCTCAATTAATATGTCAACGAATGGTACATCCAAAACTAGTGGAAGTTCGAAGGTTAGATGATACTGAACGAGGAAATTGTGGATTTGGGGCTATAGATGTAAACTAATGTAAGTAAAAAAAGTATTGCAAACAAATAAACAAGAATTATATAAGAATATATACAAATTGGTATGAATTTTATACCTATTACATATATTATTTTCTTAGTTTATAATTTTTTTAAATTATCATTAATTTAATATTAATATTATTTAATTTATATTAAAATTTTCAAAATTGGTACTATTAATATTAATATTATTTTTTAATCTATAATAACTTTTATAAATTATTATTTAATTTATAATAAAAATTTTCGATATTATTACTTAATATTATTTAATTAATCACTTTAATGTATTCTATGTTACTAATTTTATTTCAAGCTTTTTTCACAACATCCCTTAGACATAAGGGCTGGGAACCTGAAAGACTTGATAGAACTTTACGTCTTATATCCCGTAAACTTTAATCCGTTGATCTAGCTTTAATAGGAACAAAGAAATTAACGATTTTCAATTAAGGCCTTTCTAGCCGGATTAAGACTTGAAAAAAACGTGCGCAAGAACCAAAATGCATCAATGAAGGTGAAGGGTAAATCGTAGGACTGCGCAATTACTGTTTCTGGGAGCTTTGCTTCCACTTTTCATCTGGGGGTTCAACTTAAATGTATATCCTCAACATCTTAAGACATGTATACTTACCTAAAGACAGGTAATTAGTGTATAATATCGGTATATAGGAGTCACCGATTTCGAATATATACTCGACCATGCTCAGGGGATAGAAATTATTGCTAACGATCTAGAAATGGTTTTTATAGTAATATTGATAAGGATTGCTTATCTTTATTCAATAACGGTTTAGAATATATACTTGACCATCTCCAGGAACAGGAAATTATTGATAATGATCTTTATAATGATCTTGATAGTAATCTTAATGAGGGGCTACATAACGATTTTGATAACGATCTAGATAATGATCTTTAGATAAAAATCAGTGATAACGATCTTGACATGGTATTAATAGTAATCCTGCTAGGGATTGTTTATCTTTACACAATACCCGTTTCGAATATATACTTGACGATCATCAGGGATAAAAAATTACTAATAAATATCTTTATAGTAATCTTAATAAGGCACAGATAACAATGTTCTTAATGAGGTGCTACATAGCGATCTTGATAACGATCTAGACAACGATCTTTATATAAAAATCAGTGATAACGATCTTTATATGATTGTTTATAGTAATTTTGGTAAGGACTGTTTAAAATTTTAAGCCTGATAAACTTTTGAGGCTCAGTCTGAATATCATTATTCTCCACAACATTCAAATAAAGACAATAATTCAGATGATAATAATTCATTGATAATGTTTTTTATCAAATAAAGGCTATAATATAAAATTACATTTGTGTTTTAGTTTATCTTAGAAGTATATGGTTGCAATTTGATGGTAAACAAAGGTGGTCTGTCCCACAGACCAAATTTGGATTCCTGTAAAATATATTGAACCGATCTTAATCAAATACTTTTACTGACTATCGTCAGTTTCGCTGATTAGGCTGGTGGCCATCTTTAATTAAGGAATACTCATGGACTTTGACCCTATTCTTGATAAGGATTTTTAGATAAAAAAAAAACAGAGATAACGATCTTGATAAGGATCTTATCATTACATAAAAGTCAGTGATAACGATGTTGATATGGTTCTTTAGATAAACAATCAGTGATAATGATCTTGATAAGGGTTTTGGGGGATTCCCGATTTCTTATCAGTATCACATGATTGCCGCGTGATTATGATTGAACAATATCCTACCAGCATTGCGTAATGCATAACCTCACATCATCAGCTGATCTAAATCGCGGGCATCTTGAAAACCGTTACAATTTAAATTAAAATTAAAATTTATTCGCGCCACACCTACGGGCCGGAGCTTCTTTGCTTATAAACAATTCGGGCGCATGCTTTTTTGTTTACAAACAACTCGACCACGTAATTTTTTGTTTACAAACATGATATCACGTGACCTGTTTGCTTATATTGAGAGTGCGGACATCTTGGATTGCACAACAATTATATTATATTGTGCAATATCTAACAAGTTCTGTGTAATAATTAGCGTTTGTGTGTTAGCGTTGGAGAAGTAGTGGGGGTGGAGTGCTCTATGGTGGGGTGGAATTCGATTTTCTGGTGAGGAAAGATGTGTGGAATGATGTGTGGACGTCATCATTCCAACAGACAATCAGAGGTAGCATCGAGGCGTGGACTAATCAGAACGCAGTGAATTTATGGCATCATCGAAGCCACACCCCCTAGGCCACGCCCCGATTTTGAGGGAGGGGGCGGCGAACTGCCCAATTCCTGCTACTCATGAAGTAATATGTAGAAATCTTTGTTCTGAATCTGAATTTGTATCACATCATTTTGTTGAAAACTTATAAATCGTGGTGAATACGAATGTACTTTTTGTTTGATTATTTCATTATTAAAGCGGAATACTTGAAATACGTTTAAACTTTTGTATACTATTCTTCAGTACTCTAAAACAAATTTGTTTCCAAATTCTACGCTACTCACTTGTCAAAGAGGTGCGCTGCTTGTGTGTTGGCGTTGTATTTTTACACTAATTATTATTATCAAAGCTCAGGCCCATGAATTAATTCAGTTTCTTTTTCACCAAACGCATAACAATGTTTTCTCCTCTAAAATTAATAAACTTTCCGTCTTGATCGACAAACCCTGTGGGAATGTCAATCGATGATTCAAATAGCGTGCGCGTTAAAGTATCATCGTAGTATGATGAAACCGTCAGATTGCAATCAATGCGAATACTTGTAACTCTGATGATCAGAAATAATGGTAAATCACACTTCAAAGTGTTATTGTTTTCCTTAATAGCAATTATGCTGTCAAGGTTTGTCGTTTTTGATTTTTCAATATGAGTTTGTTTAACGCCGACGTCATAAGTTCCAGTCCGGAAACGAATTTCCCAATTTCCATTATCATACACAAACTTACCTTCTTCGATATTCGGAATTGCATGTATGAAAATCTAGTATACCTAGACAATAAGTGGTGTTCGGTTCCAATTCTATGACTGGATAGTAATTTGCAACTAGCACTAATGTGTTACTATGTAATGTAGACGTGTTCGAGATTTGACAATGAATTAAAAGGTTTGTTATTCTTTAAACCATGCTTTTATTTTTATAGAAATTTCAGGCACAAATAACCACAATTCAAAGATGTATACTTTTGAAGCGTATCATAATTATACTGAATATCACTACCACGCATATTTCTCTAATTCTAGGGGACGAAGGTTGCCTATTGGATCAGAGTACGCAACTTTCTTTCCGATCTTGCGATAGCGACCCAATGCGTTCCAGGATTCTTGCTGGTATCTAAATTGATGATTGCACTTTCGTTTATCCATGGTGTTGTTGGTAATTCATCTCTCATAAACACGCCACGGAAGTATTTTTTATGTTTTGCCGCTTTTCGAATTTCTGCATCTGTCAAGGTACTACGACTGTAGTTAATGATTTTTTGAAGGCGGATTAAGATACAGACCTATGCCGTTTTTGTACGGTTTTAGATATAAACCACTCCCTTTTTACCCAGAGTGATTGCTTCCATAGTTTTATTGTCTTTTAAATGTATGAATGTCCTTTTGGGCGTCTTGTACAGCCTTTACACTCTTATAAATCTGTGCTCCTCCACCCGCATGGGTTTGAATAGCAGATAAACCAGCAGATAGGAGAATTAGGAAAGGTCAAATACATCCACGTTTCGGTATTGGGATAATTCGCGGTTCGAATATTTTTCCGTCCTCCAGCTTTCTTGATTGCTTTCCGAGTGGCTGCGTGCGGGAGCAATGTTACTTGCAGATTTAAGGTATTTGACCTGTTTGAATTTCTTTAGCGCGTTTTTTGATTATAAAACTACCACAGAGCGCAAAGCAACGGAATTTTTACGTCTATACAATCGTTTTCTACATTACCGACCCTTGCCATGATTTCGTTTCATTTTCATTATGTCGCGTAGTTGATTTTACGTTTAGTATCTCTCGTTTACTCGTTTAGAGTCGATATGTTGATAATTAGAGTTGATAACTACTGAGTTTAGTTTCTCTCGTTTAGTATCGATATGATAATAATTACTGATTGATCTAATTCGCGATCTGTAGATCGCAGACATAGACACGAAAACTGAATATAAAATAATTTTCAAGATTTCTTATATAAGTATAGAAAAGTTGTATAAGTTTCATATATCTTAGACAATGAGAGAAACACACAACATAGAGTAAATTTACCATCGCACGAGCCCCACTAAATCCTAGGGGTCATGAGTGATTGGTGTAAACATGCACTAAATTGATTTTTAACAATATTATATATAGATATATATATCAGATTTTCAAAAGTTTTAATTGAAAACTAACAAGTATGCGTACTATCAAACTTCCCTGCTAGAAACTTCCCAAAATAAATATGAATTATCTAACATCTTTAACGTCTAATGAAACAATTCATCATCACAGACCGCTACTTCTAATGTCGATATGAACTTCAATCGTGGGACCGTCGGCTTCTGGCAAAACTAATACGCTTTTTGCTTTAATATTTGATCCGAACGGAATACGTTTTGAAAATATTTATGTTTATTCGAAATCGTTATACCAACCAAAATATCAATTTCTAGCAAAAGTGATGAAAGGTTTGAAATAGGTTTCAAACCTTTCAAATTTCCATAAGTTCACATAGGTATCAAACCACTTTACATAAGACGAAAACTAAAACGAAAACTTAACATAGGTTTCAAACCACTATATATAAGGCGAAAATACTGACATTTTGGCGTCTAGTGCTTCCCGACAAAACTCAATGTTCATGTGTGATGATGGTTCCTGCGATCGTCAAGATAAAATTAAAGAATATTTCAGTATATGCAGGCACAACAAATTCGATCCCCTCTATTTAACTCAAACCTATTCGTCAATACCAAAGCAACTGTGCCGCGATAATGGAAACTTAATGACCGTCTTCCTCAGGATGATCTGAATCTTGGACACATTTACAAAAACCATCTCGGAACTGATTTGAGTTTTCAACAATTCAAGTCATTGGCAGGTGAATGCTGGATAAAAACTATGGATTCATAACAATTTGCAAAGATTATGATATTGATAAAGGATTATATAGGAAAAAATTTGATCAGTTTATTATTGTCCAGTCAATAGATAACAAATAAACTGGACAAGAAAGAGCGCAATGTTTCTAGAAAGGTAGCAGACATCCGGACTATCATTCGGCAGAAAGTGAGAGCGATAAAAATGGAAATTGAACAGCAATAGGAAATGCTAGGCAAACTCTACAAACCAATTATGGTACCTTTAGCAGCAATAGCATCAGCTTTAGCGGTTAAGCAAGAACCGGGTGTTCCAAAAGAAAAACCGGGTGTTCCAAAAGTAGCAACTAAAACCCGTGCTTCAAATTAAACCAAAACGAGTTTCAACCTCGTTTGAACGGAAAACAGGTACGAAATTAACAATAGCAAAACCAAACCATTCGAGGTTAAGCACGAAAACTGAAAAACCACCAGCCGTCGTTCAAAGTTAGAAAGACGGCATATCAATTGGACCAAAAGAAGGCACTTTTGAGTACGACTCAACCGCCCTAGAAGAGGAAGATGAAGATGTTTATGAAAGGGATAAACACATGTAAGATTCGTTTGCTGGCAAACACGATATCACTGAAATTTTTTTAGATCAATTTGATGAATTACCAAGAGGTTTCGTGGAAGATTTACTGAGACATGGACTTACCTATTCCACCAGTTAAAACTATTCCACGAGGTCCCGCGCAGGAGGGCTTTGCTCGGACCGAGGGTGCTGATTACGATATTGGAAATCCGTTACCTTAGATATAAACCTCAAGCACGATTTCGGAAAGTGGATTGACATTAAAGTTACGGAACTCCAGTCAGATATTGGCAACGTAGATGGTGATTTAGATAATCTAAAAGCAACAACCTATACCAAACAACGCACTGATCAATATTCTGCTTCTTTGGAGAGTGCTTCTACAACGAGAGTTCAAAGTCTTTCACCTAGATATCAATGGATAGTTTACAGTGGATAATTTACAACAGACTGTGACAAATATTCAAACTCAAGTTTCTGAAAATTTGCAATCAGTGAAAGATATAGCAAATAACAACTCTAATCAGATAAATGATATTGAGAAGGAACTAGAGCACCTTAAAAGTCTTATAAGTGAAATGAGTGAAGCATTAGAAAAATATGGCTTCATCGATCCGCTACTTCCTTCTCCAATTCCTCCTCCGCCAATCATGAAAGATGATGATGATACATAAAGAGAATGATGGGTCAGTTTAAATAGAAATGAGTACAGTGAAGGCCGACATTGTAATAGAACTCCATGTTGTAATAGAACTCCATGCACCAGTAAGACGTACTTATCCACGTCGCCGTGTAATTACCAAAGTACTTAATGAAACGTGGCAGTCTGACCTTCTCCAGATCGACCAACATGCAAAAATTAATAACGGATACAAATATATTTTAGTTGTTATTGATACATTTTCCACATTTCTCTACACTGAACCACATATTGATAAATCGAAAAAGAGCGTAACCCATGCTTTTCGTCAAACCTTCAAACGGGCGGGGCCACCCTCCATACCAAAAAATTTACAAACTGACAATGGCACGGAATATTAATATACCAAGTTCAGAAATTGCTAACAGACTACGGCATTAATATCTACTTGGTTTATAGCACGAAAAAGGTAGCCATTGCAGAGCGCACCATTTGGACATTAAAAGAAATAGTATATAAAACATTTAGCCTTCAAGTGTCATATAAATGGTGGAATTTATTGCAAACCATAACCGATGAGTACAATAATACGAAACATCGTACAATTGGTACGAAACCAGGTGCTGTTCAGAAGCAACTTGAGAAAACTCTGCTAAACACTATTTATTCGCATGTGAAACTAGCTAGAAAACGTCAATTTAACGTGAGAGATGTAGTTCGCATTTCAAAGCAAAAAGCTTTTTCGCACAAGGATATACGCCAAATTGGTGAACGGAATACTTTAAATAATTTGCGTCATAGGTCAGATCCCACTATCTACCTACTTGAAGACTAACAACAAACCAACACGAGGATGCTTATTTAGTTGAGAAGGTATTGCAATGTAAAAACAATAAACTTTATGTCAAATGGCTTTGTTTTGACTGTTAACACAACAGCTGGTTGAAAGCAGACAATGTATTATAATTAAACAAACAATATACTTATATTTCATTTTGAGAATACAATATGTACTCAATTTAAACTATTTACTGTTTTATTTTGTATCTGAAATTGCCCACAATTAATGAAACAAACAATTAATTTAATGCGTATGATATTTATTTACAATATACGTGTAATAATAATATATACCATCTGAAATCATAAGTACACAGAGTAGAATCACTGGTAATGTTATAAACTCAGTCTTGTACAATGTATTCTGAGTTTCACACATTTTCATCTGGTTCACAGCGTACACGGGTATTGGTTTCCGTTCACTGGCAATTGTTGAGTTTGCAATATTTATCGTACAAGTTGAAACTGAAGAGTACATGAATAAAGGCTGGTTGATTGATTTTCAATTTTTGTTCATCCAGGGGTAAGATGCAGTAAAAGTAGTAGGATGTATCAGATTTATTACTTGCTGGATGCAGGGTGATGCAATTTCCAAAATCTTCATTACAAACCTCGACGCCGATGCGAGGGTTGTAATGAAGATTTTACTTCATTGATTGCTCTCAGCGGACATAAACGGTCACGGGTGCATTTAGAACGAAATTCACCTACTTTACCCGACGGTGTGGTTTTATTTAAAAATTATTACAGGCAACGCGTGGCGACATACCGAATTTATGCTACAGATGATCATATTATAGAGATCACCTCATTTTTGGCATCGAAAAAATATCAAGTGATCGGTATAGTGTCCCGGCATCCTGATCCATTGGAACTTAATATAGAAGTGTTTGCGCCTTACATAAAGCAGGGGTCTGAGACTGAAAATGATACTTTAGATCTTAAAAGTTTCAACATTACATTTCAAATTGTAACGATATCATCAGACTTAGACGACATTTTAAACAATCTTTGCGTTATTATCCGTAGGAAATCAGAGAATTTCCAGGAGCGAATAGCAGCTGGGCCCTGTGTTCCACTTTTGGAAGTGAACATAAACAAGTATTCACTCTTGCGAGGCTCCTCTTATTTATCGCTTCTACCGGAAATTAGCACAAGGAAAGAACGCATCAATATTAAAAACAAGGACAACGGCATTGTTGCATCTATCGACCCTGCCAGAAATCGCAATCCTAGTATGACATACAGCTACTAGTAGCGGTAGCCTTTAGTACCACCACTGTGTGCCACATTTCCGAAAAACCGTTGACTGGTCAACGGGTGGTGGACCACTGCCACTTGACTGGGGCCTTTCGAGGGGCAAACCATTGATCCTGAAATCCAAACTTCAAAATCGACAATTCTCTTCCTATCTTTTTCCGTAACCTCTCAGGCTATGACAGTCATTTATTTATTAAATATTTGGCCACTGCAGACGAGGACATTGAAGTTATTGCGCAGACTAAAGAAACCTGTAACTCCTTTAATAAGAGTAATGATGTGGGCGCATATAATGATAAGAAAAACAGTCGTGAACATGCCATTTCGTGAAGACGCCATTTCGATAGAGTCGTTCAGATTCATGGCAAGTACGCTCGACTAGTTGGCAAACAACTTGATACCGCTGCAGTTTGTGAATCGTCGGTTTAAATTTCCAGATGATACAAAATTTAATTTAGTTACAAAAAAGTATTTTTCCATACCAATATATGCGACAAAAGGTTACTGTTTGGAAGTAAACATTGATTATCCACAAGAACTGCACGATGCCCATAACAATTTGCCTTTCCTGGCAGACTATATGGTCCCCCTCGTTCCAAATTAAAAAAAAATGTATTCCAAATTTGAACGATAAACTGCGTTGTCCACTATAAAGCCCTAATATAGGCTCTACGACATCGCCTTCAACTCTTAACAGACACTTAAAGTACATCGTGTCTTAAAGTTTGATCAGACCCCTTGGTTAAAACAATACATTGATTTAAATACTCGGTTATGTATTTTTGCTAAGAATCAGTTTGGAAAAGACTTTTTTAAGCTCCTAAACAACAGTTTATACGCTAAAGCCCTTGAGAATGTGTCGAAACGACAGGATATTAAATTAATCACCCACTAGGAGGATAATGGAAAGCGACGGGGCGGGAGGCGAGGGGGGAGGCTAGCCCCATTGGAAAATTACATTTCAAAAATGTTGCTATTTTTAACGAGTATCTTTTGGCTATTAATTTACGTCAACAAAAAGTAGTTTATAATAAACCTGTCTACGTGAGTTTTGCTGTGCTAGATCTGTCCGAAGTTCTCATGTACAATTTTTGTATAATTATCTCAAGCCAATGTATGCGGACAAAGTCACTTTATCTTCCATGGATACTGACAATTTTACTCGCAAGTTATTTAACAGGCTTTCACATCATTATTGCAATTGTTCGGCTATGGTTCACCTTCTTCGGAATTCGGAAATCAATTCTAACACTTATTGCCTTAGGCTATGTTAACTGAATAGAATATGACCATATTTCATTTTCTTCTTTTCATTCTCGTTTTGAATATTATCGCTTTAAACAAATCGGACATAGACTTTATTTTGAGTGATTGATAACCGACCTTCATTTCTTTTCGTTTTAATTTATTTAGAAAGCAATCGAATAATCGACAGAAAAAAATTATTCGGAGCTTTAGCCTAATCATAAACTTTCTTGATAAAAATACAAGTCTAATTAACTCTATAGTGAACTTACAAAACATATGACAATGAACTCTATAATAATTTATAAATTTAGTAACTATAACTAAATATAAATCATTATAAAAAAACAACTTCAGCTAACCGAAGTGTGCAGAAATGCTCGTGATGTACGAACACTAATAGACACACATGTGTAAAGAGCTTATGTCAAACGAATTTAGTATTTAATTAAAACATTATTTAATTAAAATATTATATTAAATAATTACATTTAAGAATAGTACTTTAAACCTGTAAAATTAACGAAAACCGTGAAACAAATCCCGAAACAGCAAGGCATGCCTAGTCTACACACATCGTACGAGACGAGGCGTGGTTTCAAGTAATTCTCAGCAAAGCCAGAATGCGCGAAAACTTGTAACGCGACAGCGCAGTGTTGTCGTTGTCGCAGTGTTGAATCAGCGCTAAATTGACAGCGAGACGCCAATTTCCCTGCGCGGACGCCAAAACATAACTGAATGGCGTCCCTGCTCGGGGTAGCCTTCTAATGGGTAGCCTTAGCGACTGTCACGATAAATGCGCAAATAGATATCTTAATAATTACAGAATAATACAGTCTTCAGGGATTTTCTTGGGCGCCAGGTCCTTTAAAAGTGAGACCGCACTTAGAACTGATCTTTATTTTCCAGTACTCAGAGGCTTTCTGAGGGCCTCTGTATGCTCAATGGTAAGTACACCAGGTGTCCTATATCTTGCGGGTACCTGTAACTGAACTGAATGCTAATGAACGAAACAACATTAAAGATTTAAGCAAACCATCTATTATTTTTCTAGGCAAAACAGAGATATAAAATATTAATGCACAATAAAAATGTCAATAATAAACAAATGAATCTGCCAAATTATAAATATTAAATCAAAACAATGATACAATAGCGGTCAAATAAACAAAGCAATATAATCAAGCGGCCATATAAATGTAATCATAATAATAACAATAAACGGCGCATAGCAAGTAAGCGGTGTAATTATAACAATAATAAAAAGGCGCTTAAACTATATATATCGTGATATACTAACAACAGCAACAATAAGTAAAGTTGGTTTCAGCGCTTAGTAATCAATTCACAAACACGGCAAGGGTAGATGTGAATATTTTGGTGCAGGCGGTGGGTACTGTAGGAATATTAGCAAACCTTAATGCTGTGTAACACCCCGGAGTACGTTTATATTACTCAGTAGTCAGTGGTCAATGTTACTCAGTGGTCAGTATTAGCATAAACCAGAGCTAAACATACATGTAGCGGCCCTGAATACGTTGACGTAACAGTGTTATACGCCGAACAACACACTTTAGTGAAAGGATGTAAGGAACTTTCGTAACACCCGGGAATACGTTGGTGTTGACGGATCACTAATTCTAGCATATATCAACGTTGAGCATCTATACAACGCCCCGGAGCCCGTTGACGTTGCCCGTGCACAACATCGGCATAAGCCACAATCATACACTCCAGTCTGGCGGTAAGGAACAATATCAACACCATGGAGTACGTTGGTGTTGACGGGTGACTAATTATGGCGTACATCAAAGCCAAATACTTACGTAGCGCCCCGTAGCACGCTGATGCTATTGTGCATGACACCGATGCAAGGAACAACTATACACTTGAATTGCGGAGTGTGTGAGGGAATCACTATATAATGTCCCGGAGCCCATCGACGCTACGTGTGAATAGGAAACAGGTAGCGGTAAGGAGTGAAGCTTTCAAAAACATGTGCAATACATTCAAAGAGTTTATGGTATAATAAATCGCTCACCAAATATATTATTATCCCGGTGACTACCGCGCGGCCTGTCGCTTCGGTATGGATGACGTGGTTAGGATTGGCTGCCCTGGTTGGTCGGTCTGCCGCTGGCTGCTGCTCCTGGACAGTCTGTCTTCGAGTTCTCAAGGAACTAAATAATTCTGTACTAATAATAAACCTTTATTTGGCACAAATAACTGTACAATACAACAAAAAGGAAAAGCATATTTCTTACCAATATTTTAACTAATTTAAATAAATCCAATAATATTAAATTATTTCACATCAATACAACTATTATAAAATACTCTGCAATGGTAATCCAAACAACATAGACATAAAATAAGCAATACGAACATAAACATAAAATGTATTCCTAAATCCCTCTTTGCCTATCCTCTCACCCCCGCCCCCCTTATTCTTCCCCAGATATTAGAAAACCTGATATGCCGCTTTTACTTCCTTTCTCTACCCTTTATCATCTCCGCTATTTTTCCCATTATTTTCTCCCCATTGCCACTCTGCCCTAAACCTATTTACCGAACACCATAATCAACTCATAAATCAAATCAATTAAACTTGAACCTAACCTTAGTATAATGCAACTAATATTCTAAAACACAAATAATATTCCCTTGTGCCTTCAATTTCCACCCTTATTCTATACTATCATTCCCTCCCCCCTTTCCCACCATTTCCCGTTTTCTTTTCCTTTCCCTTCCTCACTAAATCCTTTCCCCCTACCCTGTCTTCTTCTCTCCCCTCCTCGCCCCTTTCCC
>WYDF02301328.1:0-29119 GCA_009867245.2 Adranes taylori
TTTGAAACTTCTTTTTTTTGCTGTCATTTGGCATCACATTTTAGAGAGAATGAACGCATCTAATAAATATGTGCAAATCCTGCGATTCACCTGAGTTTTGTTGTTCGAGAACTGGAAGGACTGGAAAATATTTAAACTCAATAAGAAACGATTTTGCAATTTACGAATAAGAAGCCAAAAATATTTTACAAGATCAGACAGAAACATAGAAAGAAGGCAGAAAGAAACGAAGGAAGGTTCAGTTTGATGACAGTGTTGGTGAAGGAGTATCGTTTTCAGGCAGAGATAAAATGAAAATCGAAACATTTTACGTTATCATCGATGTACTTATGGTAGATCTAAAAGTACGTTTAGTTGCTTACCAACGTATTTCTGAGCGATTTTATGTCCTAACAAGTTTGTCGAACTTTGGAAAATGAAACAATATTTAAAGAAGGAGAAAAGTTAATAAATATTTACGAAAATAATTTAGATGCTTCGTTTATATAGAAAACAACATTAAATCTCCATTAGAAATTTGGAAGTATTTAAGAGAAAATGGATTGTAAGAAACATTTCCCAATTTCCATATCGCGTGTTTATCAATTCCGGCTGTTAATACTTCATCTGAAAGATCATTTTCCTAACTGTCAAGGATTAAAAATAATTTTAAATCGACGATAAAGCAAGAACGTCTAAATATTCTCTCCATTTAGTCTTTGGCATGCGACGTCACAAAAAATATAAGTTATGATGAAATTATTTACGGTTTTGCCCAAGAAAAGTCAAGGAAGAAACCCTTTTAAAAAACACATTTTTTTTAATTTTAATTTTTATTTGTTTTTGTATTTGTATGTTTTTGTTACCACTAATCAGTGTTAAAAAGTTGTTTTTAAAGTTGAAGTTCTTTTAAAATAAAAATATGTTGTTAAAAAAAATTATTTCAATTTTTATTAGTGAGAGGGGGCGGCAAAAAAAAATGTGTCTAAAGTACCAATTTCCCTTAACTCGGCCCTGTCTGTCACATACGTAACTAAGGAAACAAAAATTTCAACATCGATATGTTTTGTAACTGAGGCCCAGTATCAATAATAATGCTTCTAAAGGTCAAAAACAATATTGTCTGTGGGTAAATTGCAAAAATGATTCACGCTTGCATAGTACCTAAGTAATTTATCGAGCAGAAACAATTATTTCTAATTTAAAAAATACAGTTTGATTATATGTGAATCAATTTCGTTCATTATCACCATACAGTTTTAACCTCATTATGTCTAATATATTTACGTTATGCAGATTAAAATAGTTTACAAGGGTAAATATTGAATAAATATGTGGGAATCTCTTTGTGCTTAAATAATAGTAATAATTATTTCGTTTATTATTATTATGGTCGCACAAAGTATATTATATTTATTAACTATTAATTATTTTACCATTTCATAACTTGTTTTGCTTTCCAGTCGTTAGCAATTTAATTATTTAATTAGTAATTAGTATGCATGCAGCTAATGCAACCTTTTACTAAAACACATTTTTTTGCATCTATGCTATGAATGAAATAGAATGATAGACAGAGAGAATGAAAAAATTGCTTTGTATGAGTAGGAAGAAAAGATAAAATAAAAGATATATGGGGATGTATGAATAAAAAAATTTGACGGTGGAAACATAAAAAATGGAAAATGGAAATGGAAACAGTGGAAACATTAGGAAAGCCGTTCGTCAGGACTGCGTACTCTCACCTCTACTATACAAATTCTATACCGAAGTAGTGATGCGGCTCACTTTAAAGAATTGGAATGGAGGAGTGAAGATTGGTGGAAAGCGCTTTTCAAACCTGCGAGTTGTATATGATAATCTTCTAATAGCTAATACCACCGAAGAGCTTTTATAGTTTCGTCAAAGACTGGAAGGCGTAAGCCGAGACTATGGGGTCAAAATAAATGCCAATAAATCAAAAGTTATGATAGTAGACTGAGATAGCGAAAATCGAAGAGAACGTACAAGAATAGGGAACTTTGAAGTCGTCGAAAAATATGTGTGATTGAGCTCCATGCTCCATACGTGCGCAAGATGCTGCGAGTTATCTGGACGGCTAGAAGATCAACTGTCTCAATCTTAAATGAGGTCAAACCCGTACATAGATTGTTATCGAGCACATATGGATTAATTTTGTCATTTTTCGGACACATGTCTCGACATGACAGCATGAAAAACTTGTTGTTCAGGGAAAACCGGAGGGAAAAGGAAATAAGGCCGATCCCCAACTAGGTGGACCGATATTATTTTGAAACTAACAGAAACAAGATTCAGTAAAGCAACGGGCCAAGCGAATGATCGACAAACCTGGAAAACTACTGTTAAACGAATATTACCGAGATTAGAACATTGCCCTATTCAACGTCAGGATACACCGTAGTCACCACACGTCGGTCACGACGTTGGACGAAGAAGAGAGATGTGGCAAAATATAAATATTCAAAATGAAAACAAGCAACAAATAGAAATAATTAAATATAAAATAATAGGTTATGGGAAATTAAATACAGAATTAAGCGGGTGCAATTGGAGGTATTCTCAAAAAGATATAGTATCAAATCTTTAAATGTAATATTGAGGAAAAATTGAGTAACTGTACGGAGATTAAAATAAAGACAAAAAGTGGAAAATATAGACAAAAATTGGTTCATAAAAGAAACGAATTAGAAATTAAGACATAGAGATAAATTGTACCAAAAATTTTAGAAACTAATCTTGAAAGAGACTGGAATCAATATAAAATGGAAATAAATAACTAGAGTTCGTTAATTATGGAAGAGAAAAGGAAATATTATTATAGGAAAATAACAAATTGGGAGGGAAATAAAACAAAAATATGCATAAAACAACTTGTCAATCAAAATACCTAGGTTATAATACAATAATACAGAGTACAAAACAATATACCGGAGTTTGAACCAATTTCTCTAAATCAACATCGAAAAATAGTACTAAAACAGATTTTTGAATCAGTGGGATATACTCTTCGGATAATAAATAAATTACTTCAATGTAGTAAATTACTGACTGAAATAAAAAATTTTCGAATTGTCCCGATTCATAGGGTAAACAATGTAATTTCTAAGCAAGTACTAGAATATGTGGAGACCAATAATTTATTAGAGCAAAGCATTCAGAAGAATGGTAATACAAGAAGTTATTAAACATTGATAAAGTGAAAAGTAGGAAAGAAAACGACAGTGGTAGTTTCCTTAGATCTGAAGAGAGCATTTGAAACGGCGGGCAGAAATTTATTTAGTAAACCGAACACCAGCAGTCAAGTGTGGCAAAACTGAATCAGCCTCTATTAATATTGACATTGGAGTACCACAAGGGAGTAAATTGGGACCACTATTATTTTTATTATACATAAACGACATTGCAAATATTTTACACTATTGTAAATGCCAGATATTTGCAGATGATGCAATGATATATATTTCAGGCATTGATTATACTGAAATAACTCAAAAGTTAAACGAAAATCTTGGAAACATTAAAAAGTAGGTATGTATAAATAAATTAATATTAAATACAAATAAAACTAAGACAATGCTAATAGTTAAAAATACATACGACACAAATTTAGTGGAACAAACATAAATATAGGAGGAGAAAATTTAGAAATAGTAAGTGAAGATACATATTGAATAAAATTTTAAAATGTAATTTACATGTAGAAAATATTAGTAAGAGGATTGCAGTAAAAGCATATTTTTTAAATAGATGTAGTGATTATTATGATAAATGGAGTAAGAAAACAATTTATAATACACAAATTTTGCCATTGTACATCTATTGCGGTAGTATGTTATTATATGCAAATAAAAATCAAGTGCATAGCTTACAAATGTTACCAAATATAGCAATGCGCAAGTTACATCCACCCATCTCTATACTTCAACTTCAGGCGAGTCAATATAATCAATATAATAGACATTATGAAAGACAAGAGATGACGTTCGTAGCAGCATTCAGTGATCCCGAACGGCTCCGATAGATAACATATAAATAGCAGCCATTGCGTTAAATCCTTGTTACGGCCGCACACTTATATCAGTACACAGATTTAATTAAAAAAATAAATCATAAAGCCAAAAAAAGATTTAAAAGAAGAAAAAAAAATTAAAAAAGCAAGCAAAAAAACACTATCAGCAAAAAATGCAAACAAACAAATGACAAAGACTAAGAAAGAGGAGCGGGACTCTGTAGAATTATATGTAATAATATAATCACAAAAACTAAAAACTATGAACAACGCGCCCAACTTAATAGTGTAAACCAAAGTCAAATCATATGCATTGCACAACCCGCATATGCTCCCTGACAACCCCAAGTCCACCCACGACAGACACACATACAAACGAACCAGCCAAAAAACACAAACAAAAATCAATCGAAACTGCCCGGAAAACGAGGAAACTCGACTCCGGAAAACCAACCCTACAACGCCCTAAATCCTTGTTCGTTTAACGTAATTAAGCAATTAGTATGTATAGAGTTTAGTGTATTATAATAGAATTATGCAGCAATCTTTAAATTGGGCGATAATTCATAGTAGTTAATTTAAATGTTCTAAATATTATTAATTAAAGTCAAAACCATTACGTTAACCTTGCTAATGAGTTTTATAAGTTTTTTGAATTAAATTGTAAATGAAAATAAGTAATTGAATATAATATATTATGCAATTCAAAGTAATAAATTGTTGAGTCACAAAAAGTAATTTGTTAATTGAAATATAATTAATGTAAATATAGGTAGCATCTATTATTAAATAATACGTGTCCTAGCAAAACACGTAAAGATTGTAATTTCAAATAAATTTAGTAAAACAAAAATAAAAAATCTTTAATTTTGTAAAATAATTAAAAAATAAATAAATATTGTTTTTTTTTTAAACAAAATCCACTGGCGTTAGACCTTAATTCACAGTATATTAAAGCTAAACAAGTATACACAAGCATTCAATATAATAAATACTTTACAATAAAATGAAATACTATATTATTTACTTATAAGCTAAAATAAAATCTCGTGTACGGAAAGATGCCATGCAGTATTTGTGAACAAAAATATCAATATGATACAAAATGCAAAAAGGACATGGATGTTTATTTGAAAAAGAAGGTAGGATTATTTAACAGTTTTCCGAGAGAGATTATAGAAAATATGAATAGATAAAATTTTAAGAAGTGTTTAAAAAAGTTCCGCTTTGAAAAATGTTAAAGTGCATTTTGTTGTGTTTTGTTTTGTTTTGTTTTGTACTCTCTACGTTAAGTCCTATATTGTATTATATTAATTAGTCATCTTTTTTGCAACTAGACTTCGGTTTAAAATAGATTTCACGTGTACATAAAACGTGGACGAAATGTGGTGATAAAGTAGTTAACTGATCTTTGCCTTAGAGTCGCCTATTTGACCTATTTAAATAGTTAGTGATATCAGCCAGAAAAGCTAAGTCAGATAATCATTCGAACTCTTTATTTTCAGGGACATTTTCATTTCTTTTTCAATAATGAAAACTTCAATTTGATCAATTAAATTTAAGAATTGCTCCATTGCTTGATCTTGACTGAGCCACCTGACTTTTGTGTAGAAAATTAAACCACCATTTCGTCTTCAATATTTGCAAGAATTTTTTTTAATGTGGATGATTAAGCCCACGAGATTTTATATAATAATTTGTTAGAACCATAAATTTTATGACGTCGTCAAATCCAAATTCTTAGCTCATTAGCTCTCCTCGTGAATGGTACAATGGGAATGTATCAACTCAACTTCGTGCCATCCCAAATGCTTTTTCAAAAATATAACTAATCCAGAATTATCTCCTAAAGGAGCTTGTTTCAAGGAAGGAACTTTGTAAATCGTAATACTTGATAATGTTGTCCAATCTAAGCTCCAAAACCCTAGTAAAGATGCCTCTAGCTTTCCTTTGATCTGATATTGAACTCATTCCAATTAGCTCCTCTCTCACACCAAACTCATTCAGTTCTCTCACACAACTGAATTTTCTCTAGATATTTAGCTAATTCCAGACATTTTTTTGCAGCTATTTAATGAGGATAACCTCACAGCCACTTTACACTAGAAGTTTTAAGAATGATGTATCAATCGTGTGACTTGTTAAAGAAAAAACACATGATCAGGTTGGCCGTCAACAATATAATGGGTTGAGGGGTGGTTTGAACATTTCTTCTCTAGAGAAACTATTGTAATAAATAGCTAAAACTAGTTGTTTTAGTCGCGTATTTGAGCTCAGTAGTTTCAGTAACTTGAATCAATTGTGTGGCTGATGCTTGTCACTTTTGCATATCGCAGTTTGGAACTTTCCCTTCATTATACATGTGACGTAAGGTTTTTCATTACGTTTAAATTGAAAATGTCGCATTCAGAAGGAATAGCGCCAAGTTTAGAAATACATAACTACATTTATTGTACAAACAACAAATCAGTTAAAAAACATTAAAAGTTTATTTGATGCAAGTACTTTATATAACTATGTATATAGTAGAAAAATTTCTTGTAATTTATGGTCTAATATTGATCTACATATGCAATAATGTTTAAATATTCAGCCAGAGATTCAAAGATTGTGTATATAGGTGTTGGTGGTTCCACTAATGCCACTAACTCACAAAGATGAATTATCTATGCCGGTACAACGCACGAATTCATATTAGTTAAATAATATATTCATATGGGATTATGTACGTTGCGTGTTCATATAGTTGTCTTCCATTTAGATGTTTTAAACAATCAGCTGTTTGGATTACATTTTGCGAATAAAGTACATTCAAATGATATCAAAGAATTTCTCCATAAATCTACACTGGGCGCAGCTCATATTAGAAAATTACACTTGTGGAGCTCTAAGTTTACGAACCGTTTCACATGTGACTGATGCGGCGCTAACCGTTAGACATTTTGTATTGAATGGAATGGGGCATTGCACATGTAAGCATATGGTGGGTTAACTGATGGAATCAGTTCGAGCGTCGGTTGAGCCCGAACTGATGGCGTACCATCAGCTCTGCATCGGGCCAACAGTTGAATAGAGGTTTTCACATAGAACTGATCGTCCGCATTATTTTAAAAATCATTGTTGCCATTTACTAGCCAGAACGATCGTTATGGCTTCGAAAAAGGAGAAAACTTTCGGAAATAATTAAACAAATTCCGTTCATCTTCTCTTCGTTGGAATAGACGGTAACAAAAGCACTCTTTTTGCCTTTACACGTTTGTAATGGATGTACCCAGATCAATCTGGGTTTGTTATTTCTTATTTTTCTCCGTCGTACAAATTGTCAAATACTGATATAGAATTCTCATTCATTCAATTAATTAATAATTGAATGAGGTGTTAATGCCGACATCGAGCGGTATGCTTTCATCTACATGCAGATGCATTCTCATATATTTTAAGATTAACGACTTTACGTATTTCTTCTACGATGGCAAGTTTTTTATCATTTTAAGATAATGTTTTTAACATTTTATCTTTGTCGGTAAATATTTGTTTCATTTCAGGTATTTCACCCACCACATTTTCTGAATGAGGGGTAAGGTTTTACACTGTTGGCTTTCAACAAATCTGATTGTATATTAGTTTAACGTATTTTTGAAGGAGGCGTTTTCTGTACGATACTTTCAGATTCTGACCGCATCAAGCTACTATTTCCACCGCTGGTGTGACCAATTACCTTTTAGAAATCACACTATTTTCATTTCACTAGATAACCGTCAACGAAATAATGCAACTTTGATCCTTAAATTGTCTTAACGTATCGGAAAGAAACATTTGATTAGCCGCAAGTATAACCTTCCAAAGAATTTTGTAGCAGAAGCTTCTTTCAAACTCAGCCTTTTCTAAGACCATGGGCGTAGACAACACGCCACAGCTTAGCCGATCCATCAGAAGCGGCTTCCCTTCCCAGAAAATTCGTGTAAAAGGAGCCATCCAGGCCAATGATCCACAGACGCAATTTTTGAGTTGTTGTCTTTGGATGGCTGCGAAAACTCAATTGCGCTAGTCCGGAGCTTTAATTCTGAAATAAGACCTAATCAATTTTTTTTGGTCACCGAGAAATGATGGCAACCATATTGATCTGACCTTAAAGCGCTACAGTATATTTTCAAATATTCAATCAACATATTAAATCTAAGAATAAGTAAAATTAAATTCTACAAAAATAAAATTCAGCTTCTACGAAAATATAACAAAAAGTTTCAGTAACCGACGACACATCGTCTGCTAAATTTTTCGATTCCCAAATAATTATCACTATCACTCTTATTCTTCCACTATTTTCCCATTATCCTGGACATCGATGCAAGATATGGAGAGTCACACGAGACGAAGAAGTTACCTAGAAAGTACCGACCATTCGACAGTACAAGATCATCATCGACGCTAGATTAAGTACTTCTGCAGAGGTCAAATTCATTTCGTCAACGCAAACTATTAGTCAATATCCACAACATCAACATCTGCGCGCATATCTACGAAAATCCTACAATAACAGCGCATCGATAAAGTTTTACTTCTGCCAATGCTCCGTTCGACCTTCATCCACCTATTATTCAACCAAGGTTCATTTATTTAATCCAATCAACGTCGACAATTACAACTTCAACGCCGTTGGTTCAGAAGAGAAATTTCATTCCAGAACCGTACTCATAGCTGAAGACAAATAATACAATAAAATACGTACAATCATTTAATTCGTCACTCTTTATTTGATTTATATTTTTTTAGATGGAAGAAGAGAACTGGATCAGCCTAACAAATTTATAATTATATTTATAATCAACATTAATGTCAGTCATTTAAAATCGCGCTTCGAGTCATATATTTGCAGTTATAAATAGTAGAACAATAAACCAAACTATTTAAACTCGTTATTGCTTTTCTGTGTTTATCATATAAAAAATTAAGTACTTTATTATAAAAATTAGAACAAACGAATTACTAACCCAACCCTGAATCTCATGCAAGAGCAAATTATGTTACAAACAGAATAATATATAAAATGCAGTATAATAGGTATAAACAAATTAGGAGCCTGCTTTGATTGAGCTATTAAGTTCTGTAAACACCGTAGCAGTAGATAAAGCGACAACAACGCGTTCCAGGAGTCCATGGATTGATCTCGTAGCAACATCTTTTACATACTGATTAGAAACTCATGTGGTAGTATAGGTCTGATGATCAGTTCTGATGGTCAAAACCAGTCAGGACTGATGATCAGACCTATGAGTTTCTAGTCAGTATGTAAAAGATTCCTGACTGGTTCTGACCACCAGGACTGATCATCAGCATTTAATCAGGAGCGTGTCAAACGGCTCTAAAGCACATTTATACTCTCTTGCACTTGCTAATATCAGCTTTATGAGCTTCAGCTGTTCATTTTGAATTTAACGAGCTTCTTTTTCAAAGCCACTAGCGCTTTGCACTTTGATTAAAATCCATTGGATAAAATCCAATAGAAACAATTTTATAAATACTTTAGATGCTCTTTGAGTTTGGTACATATAGGGCGATGTTTGTTAGTAGAAAATTGTGAAAGGGAGTAATAAGAAGGGAAAAGTAGAAAAACAAAATCTATAATTTTCAAAATAGAAGTTTGTTTTCATTTTATAAGTTATGTTGCCACATAAGAGAATAACACTTCTGTGTACTGAGCAAATCTAAAGAACATAAGTTTGAAAAGAGAAGGATGTGCAACAAACCAACCATGCATAGAATGGCTGTAGAATTAAAGAAAGCACACACCTGAATATACAATGCTGCAAAGTGATTAAAAAGAATTCAAACAAAAGCAGAAAGTAGAGAAAATTCAATCAAAAATATATGAAAATAGAATTCTTCTGATGGAAAACAATTTATCAATAAACTTAATTATTATTACGTATTTTTGAGTCATCACCAGAACCAGAAAGGGGAACTAGCGAGTTAAACGCTGACTTCACATCCACGAACAGCAGGTACAGCTTTTTTCAGTTACTTATTTCTCTAATTATTAAATAATTCACCACTACTATATTATCTGCATTGCCCCTGCCTCTTACATATACCTATATGCGTATAACACAGCACCTTCTTCTCTAATATCTACCCTTCCAATTTCATGTTAACCATCACCGCGTACAACTTATCTATCCCATTCATTACCGTTATTCATTTATATTTCGTCATATCTTTCCTACGCCCATTTTTATGTACCGGTACAATCTCTCACATTTTCCATTTTTCTGACATCCTCTCTTCTCCTTTCCAAATTACATTCTTACATCTAGTTAGAGCCACAATCTCTTCTTCATTCAAATACTTCCACATATCCACAGCCACTCCATCTGGTCCAGCCGCACTGCTCTCCTCTATATTTTTATTGCTTTATATAACGCCTTTTTATATACCTCTAATTTGTCTAGTACCTGCCCATTTCATATTCATTTATTTTCCATACACCATAAATTTTCTTCTTCATCAATTGCTTCCCCCTTACATTCTTTCCAATTCTTCTAAATCAAGGTCTAACTCTACTTTTGTACTTTTCATACTACTTCTTTTTTTAAAAATTTCCACACATATCTCTTATCCTGTAGGCAATTATTTTGCTCCTTCTCATCTTTTTGTCATTTTTTGGCATAAAAAATTTGCAATACATTCTCGCTTTTGATAACATATTTAGATTTTATGTGCTGTATTTTACAGCTCGGAAAATCTAATTAGTGTAGGATGTAATTACTCTGTCAACATCTGATCTTACACTACTTCAATTCCTAATAAATCGTCCGTTATTTCATAAAACTAAACTGGGGTGCAATAAACAAATACAAGGAAGTAAACACAACAAACTATCAAATTCTATCATAAACTATATAACTTAACGATTCTTTACGCTAAGTTACACGCTAAATTTGCTAAAATAGCGCACACACTTATTTACTAGAAGTTTAGCATTATCGTATTGTTACGGTATTGCCAAAACTCTGTTATCTTCGAAAATCTTACGATAAGACGTTCAATATCTTTTTGCATGCAGATGACACGAATGTTATTTTAATTGCGACCTCAGAATTTGTTTTTCCTCTTCTCTTATACATTTTCTAAAATAATTTTCAATGAATGTGGTGCTTCCTAAGCATGATGTGTTCAGTGGGAAAACATCATGAGTGATTCCTTACTCTTTGAGAACCAGAGCTAATTTTCTTGTTTCTAGCTTTAGGTGGTCTTCTAACCTGGCAATCATTTTGTTCCTTCTCTCATGTTAGTAGTTTATTTTGTGCTATGTCAATTCTCTTCTTAACTTTTATTGAGTTATGAACTCAAATCTTATTTCCATAAAGGAGCTGTGGTAGAAGCATCCCGTTAGAATTATTTTTCTTGCTCTGCCTGTGATTCCAATATTATGCTTTAGCATCCAATAGAATTTACGAACTGTCTTCTACACCACAGCCTCTCTATTTTTTAGTTATTTCATAGAAGTGAGTCTTGAGTCGAATGTTACCCCTAGATATGTTCCCTGATATTTAATTTTTACCTTCTTCTTTCTAAATATAATGAATTTGTCCTGCCTTTTCCATGAGAATCTTATTCTATCTTTTCTATATTCATTCGCACTTTTCATTTTTCGTAATAGTCTACTATTTCTTTTAAACACTTTTCCAGCCTCTACACTGCGAACGTGCTTGTTGTGTTTTGCGCTATAATGGTTGTATTGTCGGCAAATTCCAACAATTTTACGCCTATTTTACCTGCAAATTGGTGAATATCCGTAACGTAAGCATTGAATAGCACTGGTGCGAGTGGCGATCCATCCATGAGGAAGCTCTTCTGCCGCCCTTTTAACTTCTAATAGGATTTGGTTAACTCTTACCTGGGACATTCTATCTTCTAAACAAGATTTCGTTATTTTATTGATTCAAGTGAAACAACTAGTTCCTTTATTTAATCCTTTAGAACAACTAGATATTAGTCCTTCTCTCCAAATTCTGTGTAAGCCTTCTCTATGTTTAGAAGGCCCACATACTCGTTCCTTTTCCTTATTAGCTTTACTGTTGTACTTACAAGCATCCCATCCATCAAAGCTGCTTGTTGCGTCCCATCTAGCTTTGATCTAAAGCGGAAACAATTTGTTATCTTCTAAGTAATTATGCCATTTATCTTTTATAATTGCTTCAAACGTTTTACTTAGTCATTATTGGCCGTAGCGCCGGATGCTTCTCTTTTTTTCTGTATCCACAGGATCATTGCTTTTGTCCATCAGTTGTATAGTAGCCTAATTGCATGCTTCTATTATAGATTTTGCTTAGGTAATCGATGATTTTTTCGGGTAGTAATTTTATTGCCATAAAAAATTAATAACCCTTTAATTACTTTTTAAACTATAGAACATCAATGATATTGATCATTTAGGATCCCGACCTCGCCAGGTGCTTTTATAACTTTCAGTTATTTAATACATTCAGATATTGTGTTTGAGTCTATTTTCGTTTGGAATATGCCCTTGTTTGACTTTTTCCCTATTTCTTGGATTCTCTATTGATCCGTATTTTGGGTTTCCCAGTTTGTGTTATTTATATTGGCGAATTGTGCTTTGTACTGTTCTTCTATGCTGTCTGCTTTTGCGTCGTCATCATTGTAAATACCATTTTCTGTTCTGATAGGTACATTGGTTTCCTTCTCTTTCCTGAATCTTTTGATAAGTTCCAAAGCAATATTTCACCATCTTTGGTGGCCTCCGCGATGTTTCAATCCCAAATTTCTTCTTGTCTTGCCTTGATCATTTTGCCTACCTCTTTTTGTAGTAATTTTAAATTCTTTTTCTCCCGTAGGGCGCATGTATGTACCCACCGGTATTTCTGCTTGTTCTTCCTTGCTGTTAACTCCTTTTCTTCTTTATTTAACACGAATTTATTTTCGCAGTTTATTTCCTACTTGCAGCTTTTTAGTGTTTTCTGAACCCGTTCAGTTAGGTTTTCTACTGCCTCGACTATGTCTTATATTTTCGTAGGGCTTTCAATTTTTGGTTTTATCGTTTTAATTTTAGTTTCAAAATGTATCCAGCTCGTTTTAATTCTCTTTTTTTTATTTGCGCACCAGTTAAGTCCACTCAGTTCCGTGACTACCGGGTAATAGTCCGACTTTAACTGGTAAAGAGTTTTTATCACTAATTGTTTTTTAAATTTATGTGTTATAAAAATATCAATTAGGTCTCCGCTGGCGGAGCCGGGTTCACTCCTAAAATATAAATCTTACCAGACTATCAAGAAGATGATGGTCGAATGACTCTTTTAAGCACATTGGTTTGGTAGTGAACTCGATCTATGAAAAAACTACCTGCTGAAGACGTGACTAATTCGATCCTGTCCGTCAACGCGTACATTCTTTCTCAATGGGATTGAAGTTGGTTCTGTAGGGCAGATTACATGAATGTTTTCCTACTTATTTATATAATTGTATAACTTTTACATGGTTTGTTTGCTCTGCTGGCTTTCCAGGCGGGATGCTCTGCATTACAATCACCACCGACTATTTATTTCCCGTATTTCATAATTTCAAAAAAGTCCGTTTCTTGAATTTGCACTTCTGGCTTTACGTACGGTGCTACTAATTATTGTTAATATTTGTCTCTATAGCGACGAATTCACAGCTTGTTGTGTAGATGTCCACTTTCGTGCACTATTATTGGTTTTTATAAACAATACCGCTCCCGCACCCGCGGCACCTTGCCTGTCTTCTCGACATATGCTATAACCCGGGATGTTTTTATTGGCTTTTTTTTTCAAATGAGTCTCACACACTAACGCCGCAACTGCCTTTTACTCTTTCAACAATTCTGTTAGTTCTTGGCTCTTCTATTTCAGGCTATTTGCATTCCAAGTGATAATTTGACATATTTTTTGGATCATGTCTTTAATATTGAGTTTAAAACTTCCGGTAAGATTTCGTTTATTAGGTATACGAGCTGTCCTTTGGTGAGTGACTGATTATAAGGTTTATCACCTCTAGTACGATCCGCGTAAGAAATTGCTTCGACTCTTTCCAATGCTTGTATTGTTTCCGCTTTTTGCTTTTTGATGTTTTCTGGATGTCTAGGGCATAGCTTTGACATCGCTATGTTAAGTGACCTCCAGCACAAATGGGCTTACTAGTTTTGGTTTTGTCATACTCCCTTGAAGAGTGGTTCTCTGCGAATTTGCAGCACACATGCGGCCGTACATCGCAACTGTACGTCGCTGTACAACTGGCATCTATAGCACTGTTGAAGGGTAATCGATTTCATCTTTGGTTGCATCGTAACGATTGCATTTAGGACTTTTCTTACTTGGAAACTTTCTTTGCCCTCTTCATTCTTAGTGGTGTTTACTAACACAAGTGGTGGATTTTATCTTTTGCTACACATCCACTTTATGTTATTAAATTCGAGTTCTTGGTTCTTAAAATCTTCTTCGATTTCTTTTACTGTAAGAGTGTCAGGAACTCCCCTTAAGACAAACTTTAGTTCCTTCTCTTCTTTCAATTAAAAGGTGTGGTACTCTTCACTCATTTCGCCCATCAGTGTCTTTGTTATTCTGTAATCGTCCCAGGAGGATGTCACTATTTTAATGCCTCAGTCCTCCATAGTGTCTTTTCAGAGCCGATGTTGTTTGCTTTCAAACCTTCTCGAATTCTCGAGTTGCGAGCCACTATTGGAGGCGGTTTCCTTATCTTCACTTCTTTTCAAAGTTCCTTCAGTAACTGAGTTGCCTTCTTTGTTTCTGGAATGATTAACTGATGTTTAGTTATCCCTTGCTTTCGCTTATTATAAATCTTCCCTTCTTGTGACTCAATTTCTTCTCTCATATCCTCCATTTCATTGTCTGAATCTGACAGAATATCGTATCTATTCTTATCTGCTAGACTTTGTTCTGAATTGACCATGTATTGGGTATTAATTGGGGTTTTGCGTTCCTTTCTTCTTTTGTCAGTTATGGAAAACCTGAAATCGTCTCTGTTGAAGGAGTATACTATAATTCCTCTAACACTATGAGTTTTTCTGCAGCTCTGCAATTGCGGCCTCATACTCGCATATTTCCTCCAAGCTTAATTAGCGTTTTTCCTCGTTGATGTACGTCATTTTTACAATGCCTGACCCACTCGATGAGGAGTTCACCGTGTAACTGACTAAGAAGTATATAGTTTCTAATTTATATTTGATTTAATAAATAATCGTGTTTGCAACACGATTATTTTCATTGCACTTACTTCTCCACAATGTTAGCACCATGTAATACCTTAAAGAAAATTTAAAACAATTCGTGAGGATGAGGATGCTACGAGCACTAGTAATCGATTAAGTCTAGGAAGACAATCATTAAAACGCTACCTAATAACTTACCAGAGCAATTTAAATAAGTTGAAATCATGATTTAAAAAAATTGATGAGTTACATACCTCATCAAGAAAGCGCTCCATGGATGTGGCAAAGATATGTACAGATTTATATCAGAATTTCTTTGACTTATCCACAGTTAAATCAATCATCAATACTTTTGTTAATGCCTTTTTAAACATGTTCTCTGAGTCTTAAATAATATCAGTAGGGAGAATATACATCCTTGATGTATGCCACTCAAAAATATTTACAATCAATAATTGTTGATTTTAGACTGGATCTTTCTTACTTCATTACCGTGAGAAATATGGTGATTGCATTTTCTATTATTTCTTTATGTCGAAATGTATATCATCCTATAGTACCAATTTCCATGGAACGTAGCATGACAACATCTGATTGCGATGGTCACTATCTCATACTGTCGTACCGTCGTCGTCATCGCAAGCAAACGAACAGTCGGCTACACGGTGGCAGTGGTCCGCAGACTGCAATCTAAATCAGCTGCCGCGTTGGTACGCTGCCTGAATCTCATATACATAAGGCAGCTAGCGATAAGTCAGCCAGTCACTTACATGTTTAAATGTATTGCTGCGGTACTGCTCTGGGTACATACCATTGAGTGCGCACTCGTTCAATCGTTCTTGTGGTCATTGGAGTGGAAGTACCGTGTAGCAATAAGAATTATAATAATAATAACAGCGAAATCAGGTGTGTCCTGACGGTGTTAGCACGACACAATAAGTACGCGCGTGAATTTTTTAAATACCGCAAATAATTTTAATGTGGCCTCAAGTTTTTAAATAAATTATTACTTAATTGCGAGGGAGGAATTTTTTTTATAATTTATAAGAAAGATTCTTTTGTGTTTGTGTCTGTGTTTTGTTTTAAATAAACTTATAAAATGGCTGAAAAATATGATGTATATTGAGATTATACAAATTGAATGCAGTGCATATATAAGGTAACATAATTATTAAATTAATTATCAAATGCAGTTTGCAATGCAGTTTTTGTATTGTAATAAAACCATAACGTATGTATTTCGTCAGCTAATGATTTGCGATTTTCTACAGTAGAGGTTGTAGGTTAAAAGTAACTTCACATTTTATTTGAAAGTGAAAATGAGTATTCCGTATTTTTTTAGACCATATCTCGATGTGCAAAATTAACAATTCAATTTCTAAAATGTAAAATTTTAATTTTATAATAAATAAGGTCAAATCACATTTAAGTATCTGGTTCCCATTGCGTGTAAAATATTTTATCTGAAAAGCTTTGCATTTCAATCAATCAATCAAATCAAATCAAATCAAAAAAGTCTTTATTGCCATAAAAATAAACAAAACTTGCAATATTCTGTAACCTAAAATACAAAAGAAAGGCACAAAATAAATAACAAAATCCATACTAACTCCCACTTTAGAAAGAATAAAGAATCTTTCTCTTTGTTTTGTCTTCTTGCTCTCTTCCTTATGTCCTTAATAATTCTTTGCATTATCCCTATACCTTTTTTTCTTCCTGCCAAACACTCTTACATTACCCGGCAAACACATATCTTTATCACACCAATTCATTCACCTAATGCTGCCATCATTCCTCATCTCTTGCACATATCCTACATATCCACCCACTCTCATCCATTCAATTCCTGTTTCCTCTTTCCTCACTTCCACATGTAAATCGCGCAATCATTCTTTTTCTCCCATATTTTCATGCATGCATTCCCTTCTCATTCATTATACTGAAATATGTGTCTCCTATTGCATCTCCCATTTTTCAATATTTTCCATCTTTTTTGCACCTCAATATTATTCATTCTTGTCTCAAATTCATTTACAGCTTCGTCCACATTACACATTTTTTCATTAACTATCCTATTCTTTCAAACAAATTCTTCCTTTCTATTGGTGGCATTTCATTCAAACAAATACCCCTGCTTTCATCCTCCAGACTTTTCAAATAAACTATTTTCATCAATCATCCACTTTCAAACTTTAGTAACTTCTTAATTCCTTTATTCCAACATTCATTCTTTCCATATTCTTGAAAACTATCTCACTCGGAGTTCACTTTTCCACCCTAATTATTCTCCTTAATATTCCACATATCACTCTTTCCATCTTCGCTTTTTGATTTACACCCTACGTCTTTACCATACACACAAAATCATTCCCCTATCCTAAATACCTCACATTCTCTTTCCTAAGCATCACCCTTCCACACAGCTCGTTTTTCAACACATGTTCCACAACTGACATATAAATATGAACCAAACTTCGGCTAATTGGACATCGCTGTCTTACTCCCTTATTTCAAACCATTCAGACATGCGATTTTCTACTGTTGCTCTTACTTTTGTCCCTTCGAACATTCTTTTGACATTGTCACTTATCCCTTCTGACATTTCGACTTCTATCATTCTCATCCTCACTATGTTGTTACTATGTAGTTTCAATCTCTCTCTATGTTGTCAAATGCTGTTTGTAAATCCAAAAACATCATGCATAATTTCTTTACGCTACACAACTCTTGATTCATCAGATAATTTTTGATTACCAAATTATCAGTTGTATCACTGTCCTTTATAAATCCATTTTGCGTTTTGACAACATTCTGTTCTCACTTTAATATGTCAATCCTTTTTTTTCATTATTCTTCCAAATGACCTATTTACTCCATTCATTATTATAACCCCTTTCTAATTATCTATCGGCCTTTCTCTAACTCCACCCGTACATATCGGGATTACTTCAACCTCTTTCCATTCCTATGGCCAATATCAGTAACCTGTTCCGGTTAGTAAAGCATCTGGCTTAATAACCCCAGAAATATCCCTCATTTTCTTCCAAACACTCCTTGTTTATTATCATAGGTTTACGACTCTATTCTGTAGACTCTACAAGGACATTTCTGTACAAGGATGGGGTGTTGCAATTTTGTATACGACAAGTCAGTCATACTTCCCGGATTAACGTTAATATATTTTTTCACATCAGTCCAGAGATTTCCGATCGAATTTAATGCAAGAGACTCAACTGATAATATAATATCAATTTTTTGCTAGTGAAATAATTCCGGTGTTCTTGTGACTTAAGTTTTGGGCCAAAATCTTGTTGGAATTTGCACATGTGGCATTTCTTCCCCGATATTGGCATATGAAAGCATAACGTTATTATTTATAGTAATGTAGTTAAATTGTATCATGATCTTTTATATATTGATCTAGTATCATAACAATATGACCTGAAAACTGTCACACGCAAACATTATGACTTAAAATATAAGATCTGCTTCATTTTATATAAAACACAATTTGAGGAATACTAAAGAATTTATTTATGCCAAGAACCTTAAATTATGCTATAATATACATCGAAGGAAAGATGGGTGGAGGAAAATCGTGAAGGTGTATATACAAGGGAAGAGTGAAGGGAGTGTGTGAAGATGGAAGAGCATGAAGTAAGGGATATTAGTGTGGAAGAGGTAAAGAGATGATAAAGGGTGGAGCAGCCGGACCGAATACGATGCCAGTAGATTCATGGGAATGTCTAAATGCGAATGGGATAAGAGCGTTAGTAAGAGGGATGAATAAGATATGAAAGAACAGGAAAGGGCGCCTGAAGAATGGAAAAAAAGGGAAATACTACCGGTGAATATGAGAAAACATAGAATGAATGCAAAAGTTATAGGGGAGTTCGATTACGGATGGACTGTATAGACTGTATGCGAGAGTAATAAATAAGAGACTAGAAGAAGACGTTCGGGATAGGGGAATTCTTTCGTGCACTGAGTACGGGTTTATAAGAGGTATGGGGACGGCAGATAATATTGTAACGCTGAAGTACGTAATGACTAGAGATATCAAAAACAAAGAAGTTGTACCTTTTATTTCATGACTTAAAAGCTGCTTTTTATAGAATAGTAAGAGAGATATTGTGGTAGAGAATGGTGATGGTAGGGATGTCGAAAGCAATGATAAGAATGATAAGGAAATAAAAGTAAGAGCAAGAGCGAATGAAAAGGTGTCGGAATCGTTTGAGACACACAGAGGAGTTAGGCAAGGGTGCCTGCTGAGTGTTTGCCTATTTAATATTTACTTATCCAATTTAGAGGAGGTAATACCTCCCATTGAAGCATTATAGGAGGCAAACAGTTTTGGTTGAACATTTTACTTTTACAAATGGTACAAGTGAATCGTTGTTTGATGACATGATAACAGCATTGTGTTTCCATTTTACAAACATTAATTGACTTTGGTCGAAACGATGTTCCATATAACCATAACTTTTTTTTCATTTCTTTGAAAGGCATTAATGTTCACTTTTTTATTCGATTTTCTTTTGCCGTACCTGTTGCACTAAAACCTTTCCCTTTCAAAGTTTGCATCAAATTGTAGCTTGTGAGATAATTATCAAAGAATACTTCATGATCTAAAGGCACAACAACGATTTCCAACATATTCAAGAATACTGTTGTTCCTAAAGGCAGAGCACTGTCTTTCTGTATACTAAGTTTTGCGGCCCAATATGTTATAACAGTTTCGAATTTATAACAGACTGTTTCAACTACAAAGCATCCAATTCTTGTAGCCAAATCTCACTGGTTTGCCCCGTATGAATTGTTTAGCAGAGTATCCAAAATATTTGATCATGGCTTCATCGATTGAGAGATCTTTATGAAATACGCGAAATTGTTAAAGGTTTTTATTTAGTTTATCCATCAGCGGTCGTAATTTATAGATGAAATACATTTTAAAATTTATGAAAAAACTTGTTTATTAGTTATTTTTCTCGAACACAAACAAGGCACAATACAAAAATGTATCCAGAAAAGTACAACAAATAAGCACTGGAATTAGCACATGTGAATTTAGGTTGTGTTTACCTAAGAAAGAGAACATAAGCATGAAGACAGCGTCGCAGTATATTTAATTTGTGAAAATAAGGTTGCCTACTAAAAGGTTATAGTGTAATTATGCCTAAAGTTGGACTAAAGGTCAACAGATATCACTACGAGGCCCATTTGTGTGCTGTACGCAAATGTGTACGGTGGGACAAAATGGGTTAAATGGGAATATAATAAACAACGAATTTTTAGAGTAAGCGACAGTCAGGGATGCACTTCAGGCGCTTTACAACGCCAGAGACGTATTTGGACAGACGAACGAATGCATCGAACTGCGACCAAGTCAGGTAGACTGATATAGACACCAGGGCACAGGGGTATGTAGGTGACGAAAGAGCAGATGCATCATCAAAGAAGACATTTAGCACAAATTCGTTGGTACAGAGCCTGTTCAGAGTATTCTATCGTTGGTACAGAGCATTCTGGGAATACTTGCTAGTTCTATCAGAGAAGTGGACCTGGACTGAAACTGAAACTGGACCTGGAATAGAAAACTGGACCATTCAAAAACATATAGAATGATGGGCAAAATCAGCAGATAAGATCTGCTGATTTTGCGTCATTTAAGAGGAAAACATCAGATTTGCTGAAATTTGGCAGTAAGGTCATAATGATAACACGCACCTCTTAGGGTACATGTGAAGACTATTGGGTTACACACTGCTGAAGTAGAGTGTATGCTGTGTCTGGAGATAAGGGAGATAGCTCAACATATCTTATGTGAGTATGAAGCATTGGCATCCTATGAAGCATTTAGATTTGGTACAATGACGCTCTCACCAGAAAATATTAAAACTGGAATACACCGACACCGATAAATTGGACGATTGTGATGAAACGATCAATGAAAGTACGTTAACTCTTTTGGCTCCAGTACTATGTAACGGTAGTCCGCAGACAGCCCTTGATGATGATAATAATAAGTGGCGCTACGTATAAAATTCACTATTTAATTTCACCGAATGCCTTTAAATTTAAAATTTCTCCCTCCTAATATAAACATGAACTATGGAAGAATCAGTAAATTTACTTGTGTTTTGGTATCACATCGATTTTTCATTTGTAAAAAAAATGGAACAAAGAATTTGCATTAAGTTTAGTATTAAAAATAATATAAAGTGCAGCACAGTGCTGGACATATTAAATGTTGCTTTTGGTCATTCTTGTATGAATAAAACAAGCATTTATAAGTGGGTAGCGTTTCCAAGAGGGCCGCTAAGATATCGAGGATGTCGAACATCCTGGGCGTCCAAGCACATAAATAACTGATAATAACATCGAAAAGGTGGAGAAAATAGTTATGCACAACCGTCGAATCACTGATTTTACCGAAAATGTTGGCATTTCATTTGGCTCATGGCAAGCTATTATTTCATACAGATGTTTTGGGTATGAGATAAGTGGAGCAAAATTTGTTCCCAAACTGTTGAATTTCGATCGAAACCAGTGTCGAATTGACGCTGCTCAGGAACTGCTTAATGAGTTCGCTTGAGTATGAAGGTTCTACTCAGTTTTCTTGGACATTAATGGCGTAGTGTACCGTGAGTTCTTGACACCAGATCGTGCAGTCAACAAAGAGTACAACTTAGAAGTTTCGTGCCGTTCACTTGAAAAAATCTGAAAAAAATGTTCAAATTTGTGGTGAGACAACTCCTGGCGATTGCAACACAATATTGTACCTGTGCACAAATCATTACTTATGCGTGAATTTTTGGCAACAACAACACCGTTATGATTCCGCATCCTCACATTTCAGCCGGCATGGCATTCTGTAACTTTTTCTATTCTCGATATTCACAAGATCAAGAAGAATCGCTAAAGTAATAAGTCGCCATATTGAAAATTGAATTTTAGAATTAAGAAAGCGCTGGAAAAAGAGTGTATTAAATCAAATGGGGATAACTCTGAAGGGGATAATGTTAACATTGAGAAATAATTAAAGATTATTCGAGAAAAATTATAATTCCGCGTATTATTTGATTATACCTCGTACATTCCGACATTTAACACAAAGTAGATCAAACTTTGTTAGTTAAAAAACTTTTTCCGGGGCTTTTCATACTAAAAAAATCCGCATTTGTAGAGCTAATCTTTATCATATAACTTAAACAATCTAATAATTATTTGACGCATTTATATTTCATATGTTCATTGTATTTGATTAGATAATTATACCTAAAAAGTAGTTTTCACTAATTTCAACGTTTTAATAAGCTCAAGCAATAATTATCGGTATAATTATATATATATATATATATATATATATATATATGTGTGATGTAGTATACTGCTGGAATAAAATATAAATAATTCAGTAATGAACAGTATTTTAAATTATTTTTATTATTCATATATGCATATACAGAGTACAATAGTACAATAAAGGTATAGGAAAAAATAGGACTCTAATTTCTAATCTTGGCAGTTTACTGCTTGACCGAAACTGCTTGACCGATTGTAATGAAATTCTATAGGCATGAACATTTTATTTGTACGCGGTGAAAAATTTTTTTTATTGATTTTTCATTTCTAATTTTTCCAAAAATTTAGTACTATATACGCACCGAATTACAAATTGTGCACAGTGTTGAACAGGGCACAAGATTCAGATTGTTATGTAGTACATTGCAATCTGCACCTAATGGAATCAGTTCAATTATAATATCTTAAATAGAACGTGACATTTCCAGGTTTAAAGTTAAAAAAACTTTTAGAAGAAAGTATGTATATAAAAATAATAGACCTTTATTTGGCATTACCACCATATATTTGTCAAGTATACTAGGGCAATACAATTATAATTATATATATGTATATATATATATATATATATTTATATATATATATATATGTATATATTTATGCTCGCAACCCTTTCAAATAATCCCAGATCAAACACAAACCAAATATACATTCCTTGATTAACATGCTGCACACAAAACTAATGTGTTTTATTTACATTCAATTTCTTGTTAATTTTTAGGAAGAAGGAAAGGCTCCGAAACCACCTCCCTCAATTAATCCCTTCTTTTCCTTCTCTTTCTCTTTCCGTTCCCCTTGCTGCCTTCCACAGTATATACATAAATTCCCATTACACTCTCCCCTACACACCCATCCTCCCATTCTTCTTACCCGTCAGCTCGTTTCTCTTATTCTATTGTCCTTTTTCTTTGTTCCCCTTTCCTTATTATTTCTTACATTTCTCTTTTATTCACCTCTTCTCTTCTCTCTCCACTTCGTACCTATCTCCTCCATTCTCAAATCTATCCTCCACCCAGACTTATTCTCTTTCTCTTTCCTCCTGCTGTCCTTTTTTCACTATCTCATTCAACATCTTTATCATTATTTCCTTTCCGTAACACTTTTGTCCTAAACTTAACCTACAGTTCTGTCCAAGCATTTTATCCTCTTCTTTCCACTCCAACGCTACACACTCTCTCATCCAATACATCCACGTTTTATATTCCATCCCACATACCCTGCACTTCCTATCTTGCTGCTTCATTCAGTAACTGTTATCCCGCTCTTCACAATTACACCTAGTCCTCGGTATCATCCTTTTCTCCTTCATGCTAAATCCAGACTCTTAATACTGTGTTATCCCATCTCGCTCCTTTATCCATTAATATTTGCTATTGAACCTACTCCCACTAATCCTTGCATGACTCTCTTGCCTCTCAATATCTAACAATTACCTCCACAACTATGTCTCTCAACTACCTCCTTCACCATTCAATTACCATTCATGATTCTTTCTCTCCATCTACTCGTCGACCATCCTATTCCTTCATACATTTGCCTTCTACTTTATATCCATTTATTCCTACAGCCTAGCGTCTCGAATTTCATCCATTCCTTTAATATAAATTTCCTTCACCAATCTCCCCTTTTCATTCATCACTACTTTTCTAATGAAATTCACCATCTTCTTCAATCCTGTTAATCAGCATTTACGTTCCCCAGTTTCCCGTGACACAATTTCATAAAGTGCTGTTCTATCTATGCCTAGAATCTATCATTTTTATTTCACACACCGCTCACACTTTCGCTCCATATATTAATATGCTCTTCACACAAACATCCATAATCATTAGCCTCATCTTTACCGATTCACCAAATTTCCATTTCCACTCCATCTTCATTCTTTCTATCAATCCCAATAATTTCTTTGTTATCAAACTAATATGATCCATACGTGATCCAATCTGCGTAAGCATATAACCTAGCTACTTGTACCTCTTCACCATTTCTATACTTCTCCCTCCCAGCTCAAACAAATCTCTCCTGCATTCTCGCCCACTCCTTTACACATCATCACTTTCATCCTATCAAAATTCACTTCCAATCCCCTTTTATCCATATACCTCCTCACTCTTCCAGTCACCTCATTCCTTTCTTCGCTATTACTCGCCATATATAGTATATCATCCGCATATGCAATCGACTATACTTTACACCTTACTATCATTATCCCCCATGATTGCCCACTCCTTAACACCTCTTGTTTGAAAGATATACCAGGGCTGTTCTCTTTCCGCTGAGCCTATCTAGTAGGCGGTGTTATATTTGTAATAAATTTTATTTCACATTTCAATCTAGTTGTTTACAAGTGACAGTTGTCAAATATACGTGATTGTTTGTAAGTTACATAAGTTTAATGTAATCCGTTCGCCAATAAGTAATGGAAATTAACAAGGAGCATTATAGGGCTGTAATTTTTTACAATTTCAAGCGTGGCTTAAACCGTAAGGAATGTTTTGAGGAGATCAATCGAGTGCTTGGTGATAAGTAGTGTTCCTTCGCTACCATAAAGCGATAGTGCAATGAATTTCAACTCGGCTGACTTTCCTTAAATGACAGTTTTCGAACTCCGAAGCTAAAAACGGCAGTTACAGAAAAAATATTGATCTCATTCGGAACATGATTAAAGAGGACGGGCATATTACTGTCAGAAACATTCAAGCAACTTTAAAGACTGGTGTGAAAGCAACTAACACTATTTTACACAAACACTTGAAAGTCCGTAATCGTTGTTCTCAGTGGATTCCCCACAACTTGACTTCAGCTGAGAAAGGGGACCGTGTAAGATGGTGGACATCTACTCTAGATCGCTTTAACCGTGGATCGTCCAATTTGGTGTACAACATCATCACAGGTGATGAAACATGATTATACTGCTATGATCCCGAAAAAAGCAACAATCGTCAATTTGGGTCTTTGAGATTGATTCGGCTGCAACAAAACTTGTTCGTGAAAAAAGTCGAAACAAAAAGATGGTCGCCACATTTTTTGGAATTACTGGGCATGTTTCCAGCGTAGCACTGGAGGATAGACGTACTGTTAATTCAGCATGGTACAATAGAGTTTGCTTGCCTTAGGTTCTACAAAAGGTTCGCGAAAAACGTCCAAGAGGAAGGATTATCTTGCATCATGATAATAATCGGGCTCATACTGCTGCTCGAACAAATGAGTATTTGTATGCTCAAAACATATAAATAATGGGTCATTCGCCGTATAGTCCAGACCTAGCACCTGATGATTTCTTCTTATTTCCGCGGGTAAAAGATAAACTACGGGGTTTACGTTGTCCATCGGCCGAAGAAGCGGTTGATGCCTTTATAAACGAAATCAACAAACTGCGGCCCGAAGATTGGAAAAAATGTTTTCAAGAATGGTTTCCGCGGATGCAAAAATGCATTGAAAGTGGAGGAGAATACTTTGAAAAATTATAAATAAATGGTTTTTTTTTTTTTGTAAATAAACTGTGTTTTAGTTTACTAGGCTCAGCGGAAAGAGAACAGCCCTCGTATATTAAATAGACAAGCGCTAAGCGTATACATATGAATAAGTAGTTTTTCGATTTTATTCGAAACATTTTTTTTTAATTATGTCTGTTCGTATTTTGCTTCATAATATGAATGTGATTTTTTTTTCTACTTTCAGAGCTTTACGTTTTCGAAGCCAAACAAGTTATGTGAGAGTGCGTTCTTAACGCTGGGTTCGCCCATCGACACATCATGACGGTATCATACATCGGAGAAGTACCAAATGGAAGCACTTTTGGGTGCTTTTGGATTATACTCAGGAAGTAAGGATACTTTAATTGTATAAAATAGTTTAATAATTTAGAATTGATTGTTAACTTATGTAAATTAATTAAACTAGAATTGATTAACATATGACTCTTGTTAGTAACATAGTCATTGGACGCTAAGTTTTTATACTATTCAGGATAATAATATTCAGCTTGCACGATCCTCAAGAACAAAGGTTTCTTGAATAGTCGTGTTTCCTATTTTAAAGTTGGGGTCTCACTAGAACTCTCTTAGCCCGAAAAAAGTACTAAATATTTGGAGAATGTTTCCTGAAAAGTTGACGTTAATTAGATAAAAATTGACGGAGTTAGAGGCCTTCAAAGTATGCTCCGCTCGACCGCTAGAAGCAGGTATAATACAGCAATTAATACAGTCCCTGTACTGAAGTCCTATAAAAATTTTAGTATTGATTTGTCTAACCAACAGAATCGAGTAAAGTATATATATAGGAGAGTCAGAAAAAGGTGGGTAGACATCACCATATTCTGGGCCGGGTGTTTTAGACGCCATTTTCCAAAATAGCCGACAGCGATTTTATTTTGTATGTATTTCTGCTCCTGTGAAAGTCATATTTATCATTTAAGTGACTTTAAACTTAATTTAGTGACAACGTCATAGGTATGCGTTTCCATGCTGGTCAAATGAGACTCTAGCGGAACGGATAATCTCTCGAGTGCCTCATTGGTTTCAAGATACGAATCAATCATCTACGGTTGCCTAATAGAAAATATAACTATTGTTGTACTACAATAGGAAGATTTAAATAATGGGGATTTAAATAACATTTTACTAAATCATTGAAACAAAGTTGTTAGGAAATATAAATCAGCGAATAATAAACTGAAAACGGAAATAATTATGTTGACATATATATTCTATATTCTGTACGATTAGAAGTATAAGTAAATCTATTATAAATAAATTAATATATAATTAGATATTTAACATTTAGTTATATAAATTAAACATCACTAAACAAACACTATCATAGATGCAGAAACTTTCCACAACGTAATTTAATGCCTTTTGTTAACGTGAGCAAAACGACAACCAACGAGCAAAGATGATTAGGAACACCTGAATTATTGCATTATTTATTACGTACTATATATAAAGAGATCAGGTACAATAGATTTATTATTTATTTATAATGATTTATTTCTAATTATCTACTAATTGTGTCCCAAAATTATTGAACATTTTTTAACACCCCATAATTTTTAATATTTGAATGATCATCTGTTTTATATATGGATGTTATGTAACTGTTTCCAAAAAGTTGTAAAAATACCGCATTTTAGTAATAGATCGACTGAACATAATTTTCACAAGTTTTATTAAAGGGAATGTGAACTATTTAAAAATGAATTCGTGGCAACTAATTACAACCACTTGCTGAGTTTTATGATAAAAGATATTGAAGCATGTCTTGGGTCGTGAATTGTCGGGGATTGTCTACGAAGATAGCTCCTCGTGGGTTGAGTGGGATTCAGCTCATGATATGCTCTAGGCAGAGATTGAAGAGGATAGTCAAAAGTGCATCTCCTAGTCGTAGCCCTCTTCGAACCTAAATTTCCCTTATTTATTGCCCCTGGATCTTGACTCCAGCCCTAGTGCAACGTAATGTTATACACACAAGACTAATAAGTTTGTTTGGCACTCCAATCTCTTCCAATATCGCTTGCCACTTGTCAATGTAGAGTTGGTGCACGCTGACATTATGCTCGTAGCACTTCTCCACAATTAGCCGCAATGACAGCGTATTCTCTAAGGTGCACCTGTTGATGAGGATATGATCCATTGTCAACATCTGCTCCTCTCCTAGACTTGACGTCTATGACATCTATGGCATGTCTGCTGTCAATACGTACATTCCCGATTTGGTTCTCAGTTGTTCCATCAGGTGATTTCCACGTAACCTTAGCATTCAGGTCTCTAAGAACGATCTTGACATCATATCGTGGAGCAAACCCTTATTCCTTGTTGAGTAGGGCATAAAATGCAGTCCTCTTGTCTTCCCCGGAGTCATTCGGTGGCGCATGAGAGCAGAATAGTGTCACATTGAACAGGCAAAATTTTAGAGAACAAAGCCTTTCGCTCCCCGGTTTAAATAATAGGACTGCTTACTTCATGCTACTTGTCACCATGAATTCTGTTCCCAGCTGATTTCTATTGCCACCACTATATAATATAGTAAAGTCGTTCGAGTCCATTACGTCAGTGCCTATTCAAAGAATTTCCTGTGGTGCGATGACTGATACCTTGTACCTCAAAACCTCTTCCAGGTTCCTAAATGCTCCCTCGAGGTGCAGGATGAGTTCATTCCGGGTTCCGTCCGGCTATTGTCTCGTAACTTCTAGTTTTTTTGTGACCGAGTAGTTAGTCCTGCGCAAACCTCCAACCTGGAGGACCAGGGAGCCTTCTGTTAGTGTTACCATATCTTACCCGACTATAACCCGTTTTTAGGCGCCGAATGTTTGCCCTCACCGGTCCCAATTCAGGATTTTTTGGTTCTGTAAGTAGGTTACCTATCAACTTGTGCTTTTTCCAACATTTACCAGACACATTATTCTGATTTGTGTGAACGTAATTTAAATTACAAAATTGAAAAATGTTACTATCATACGACAAAATCTTGTTTCGCCGTTTCGCGGTCTCGTCAGGCATGAGTGTGTAACTATTTCAATTCAGTTTGACTGCCGTGTCTCA